>JARHVA010000591.1:1382500-1665000 GCA_037957365.1 Torreya grandis
CCATCATGGACATTCATAGTGTATAATCTCAATACAAGCAATGATTGTTTTAATTACATGTTGTTGGCCTAAAATATGTAATATTTTTCACAATCATGTAATTAAGTAGATAAAATTCATGTACAATAAAATTAAGGCTATGATCATTGATGATCAATTCTTAAATCTCCTTAATAATACATCTTCTATGAATGTGGAGTCCTAAATACTTTCATATGTGCCTTTTTTGGTCGCACCTCAAGTTTATGATAAATACCATCCCTTTATTATAGATTTCCATGCTATCATTATTCCAAGAGGTGGGGTGGCCCATCTTATAGTAAAAACTAGAGGTCATCATAATGTTCCTCCTCACCCCCCTCCACCTCCCATGCATCATATCAAGGGTTATTGTATGCATATTCAATCATAAGTACCTAGGTATTGTGATTTTGAAGACATTAAAAATGAAATAGTCACTATGAAAACATTTTGAGGTGTTGCAAAATAAAAATCAATATGTGAGTTTAAATATCACATCACTGTAAAATAAGATCACATATACAAAGAATCTAGAGCATGTAAATGTCAATCATATATCTACATCTTCATTCAATGGATTTGTACATCAAAATATTTCATTTAAAGGAGAGATTCAATAGAATAATACATATATAATTAATGGTTCAATTTTTTTTACATAAGATTAATAAGATTTCAAGTGATATTGTGAGGGAAATGTTTTAAAACAAGTTGATCACATTTAATCTTATGCATACTCTAAGGAAATAAAATTACTATTGTGCCTATCATAGAATGCATGGACATCATACAAATAATTTTTGGGTCTTTAAGATAAAAATATAAAGTGTTATTGATAGTGGTCATCCTACATTAGATACATCCACTAAACCACCACTAGGTTCTGACACACCATCTATAATTAAGCAATCTACTCCTTTTTCTAAGGAATAATTATAAAAATAAAAATTAAAAAAGGAAAAATTAGAAAAGTAATAGTTAAAAATATAAAGTTTACAAAAATAAAGGTTACAAAAGGCACATTTAGAAAAGAAAAAATTATAAAAAGAACAAGAGGAAAAATAAAGGTTGCATAAATAACATGAATAGTTAGACAAGCAAAGGTTAAAAAAGGAAAAAATTAAAAGGAAAGGTTAAAATAGGAAAAATTAGAACAAGAAAGGTTACAAAAGTTACAACAAGAGAATTTACTAAAAGAATAATCACTAAAATAGAAGTTACAAAAACAAACTCAAGATAAGAAAGAGAACATCCTTAAGAAAGGTTTCTCACAAAGGAAATTCAAAAGTAATATATACTTAAAAAGGTTAATATCAAAAGTTTGGATCATAGGATACAACTAAAAAGTATTCATCATACCTATATCCTTTGATTTTTTGCCCTGACATTGATGGAAAAAATCTACCAATGTTGAGAATACAAATTTTCTTTCATGAAATCAATATTTGTAGCATGACACTTCTCCAATATATTGGGTATGATAATCAACATTTTGGTAAGATTATCGGGACTCAACACTACATTATATCCATGGATTTTCTAGTAAAACTTGGGCTTAGAACATGTTCCATTACATTTCACATTGGCCCTACTTTGGATTAATACAATGCAAAACTAGAAAGTTCATGGCTAAGATCAATGTAACAACACTGGGTAAAAATCATGACTATGTCACATTTGAGCATGAATCTATAAATGATACCATTTCAAGAGAGGGAAATTATTTAGAACAAATAAAAAAGTAGAAACTATTTATTCAAAATATGATACAAGACCTACAAATGAACAACACATTCCAATTGGCGATTTAACACAAAATTTAACATGAGATAATGTATTTTATGTAGGAAATACACATGAGTGTTTTATTGATGGAATCATTGGTTAATCTTAAATATTATATATAGTATACAACCTCTCAAAATTTTCATCCATTATATTCTTCTATTTTGACACACATGCACTCATATGCACTTACATAGAATATTATTCTAGCTCGTGACATTGTTTTCATTGGGCCCTCACCTTTCTATTTATATCCAGATCCAAACATCCATGATATATATCCTATAATAAGTCTAGTGCACATCTTTTTGGGATTATATTTTCTCATGATCACATATTGGCTACTTATACATGTTATGGATTCCATTGAGTTTACATAATCACATAAATTTTACATGAGCACACATTGATCTTTTCCAAATGGGGGCATGTATATCCTTATCTCCAAATATGTTATTAAGCTAAATTATTATGATTCACATATATAGTGGGGGGATATTGCTTACTTTCACTTCCTCCACATATAATGCCATCACATCTAGTGCATGATATGCCTTCAAAATGTTGTGGATTTTTTGTATGCATCCTATTATTATATTTTAAAATCATTTCTACTTGGTATTGTTTATTGGTGTCAGGGTAAACTGAAAAATACAAAAAAATACAAAATATTAAAAAAATCAAAATAAGGACCCAACCATGACATGATTACTAGATCACACTATTAACATTTTAATTTATCACATATTTGGTAGATGATATATTATTTTCATACAAACATCATATGAACATGATGTAAGACACGTAAGCTACACATGGGCATATAGGCGTTGGAATTTAATCTACCCAATTGCCATGTTGATAATGTGGGCATTTTATTCCATAAGTTTCATTATTACATGTTTTATATTTCATAAACTTTTACCATGTCGAGTTATCTAGATTGATTACACATGTCTTGCTAGTTACCCATATCTTACACATTTCTACATGGACATGATACTATATTATGATGTGACATTAATACATATGAATGGTGTAGATTAATATTTATTATTATATGCTTTATTGATGCTACTCTCTTACATGATAGGCTAGTTTGTGATTATATATTGTGTATGACCCTTGGAATTTTTGATGAGACATATTTATGTCCTTTGTATTTGGCTATTTTCGTGGTTGATGCAGCATCCCTATATCCCTTGTTTATGATATCTTTATGTCCTTTATGTGTGGCCCTTGTATATATTTGATGTGATATATTTAGGTCCCTTGTATGTGGCATTTGGCTTTATGTGTGACAATAACACTTGATATTTTTGTACTTGTTGAGCTATATGATAGTGATGCCATGATACATATCATGTACTATTGATATGTAGTATTATTTAGTTATACTACTATTGTGTGCTTCATTAATACATCAATTTAGAGATGACAATTATATGCCTTGCATTACATATGTTACATACATGCTTTGATGACATATACATTACTAGGATGAAATAATATCTACATGTTCAAATGATTATACATGATGTTATATTTATACATGCCATGATATAATTAATATTTATTTTGAGATGAATGATTTACAAGACACATCCCTCATTTTAAAAAGGATGCATTATAATGAGCATGTCATAGAGACATAATATTTCATAAATATAAAATCAGATCAAAGTACATATTTTATGGATTCATAATGGTTAAGATAACATATGTCTAAGTATTATGATAAATATTCACATGCCAATATTGATTATAGGGCATATGCCATGCATGTGCAATCAATTTATAAAGAGTTGAGCTTAGATTCATACACATTTAGGCACATATGCATGGGAGTATGTACACAATTTATAAGAATTACAATTACAAGTTCTATAGACACATACATTTGATATATAGGCTCTAAATTTTAGCATATAAATGCATAAAATTCTATATCAGATTTAAGGGGCATGATATTAGTTCATGCACACATATTGTTTTATCAAAATTTGAAAATAAATTAATTAATTACCTAAATGAGATAAATTATTGTGTAAAATCACAATACTACATATACAAAATAAATGAAACAAAGAGATTTATATATTTCTAAGTCTATAAATATGCTAAAAATGGAAAGTACCAAAGAAATATAACTTAGCTAGAAAATCAAAATGCAAGACTGTGATTGAGACTAAAAAATAGGTTGTGTGATTATGTTGATTGACTATGGATATGAAACAAGGGTTTGTTAGATCTTTTAATAATAGTGATATATCTATAGAGGGGTGAGGTGTGTTGGTGTCCTTAAGGAACATTGATGTCTTATAGATGATATATTTATGAAATTGTTGTGATAGATTTTCTTTTGCTTGCATGATATGTTTGCATATGTGAGAGAATTTGATCCCCCATGAAAACCAATGCATATCTTATCCTTCAATTATAATCCTACATACCAATACTACAAAGAGGGATCAAACTCCATGTAATTCTCCCATGCTACACTAGTGTGTGTGTAAAATACTAGTGAAAAATGCCAAATATTAGTGCACTCTTTGTGTGATTAAGTGATTTTACCATGAATTGTGACCTTAGAAGTGTATTCAAAATTTAGCCCATGGATACTAGGCTTGTATGTATTTATAACTAGGAGAAATAGGGATTTTGATCTCAATGTGCAATTATAATTTTGGTGATTTTTAATATGGAATCCTCTTTTGTGAAAAAATCTTTAAAATATGGATTTATAGTTTTTTTTTTAAAATTCATTCAAATGGGGCTTGTTAAACTTATGGGTTGACCCATTACACAAATTAAAATTTGAGAAACTAGTCATTATTTGGCAGGAGGACACTACTAGTAGAATTAGACAATAACAAGGAGTGACACTATCTAAATAGGATAACCTTGTCCAAAAGGAAATAAAAAATAAAATTAAAGTTGGGATCAGTCTCAAAGTGAGTTTAGGTTGTTTATAATGTTGGATATGGATCTTTTGGGATGATTGGTTGCTTGTGGGAATGTATCATCTACAATAGGAGTGGAGGAAGGGTGGTCAAGGACCATGGAATGAGGCATGAGCTAAGTATGAAAAAGGAGTGGTCAAAAGTGCACTATTTTAAAAATGAATTTTAATTTATGTGTCTACATTTCCCCATATTTTATTTTATTCTCACAATAAAATCAAAATTACTAGAGTAAAAGGAAAATGTGTACCTCAATTTGCCTATGAAGAATAGTCTTGAATGTAGGTCACGATGACAAAAATGTGATTCATATGAACTTGCAATAAAACATGTATAAATAAATCCTTACTTAATATGGGAATAGAAAATTAAAATACAATAAAATTATATATCTAATACCAATGAATGAATACACCTAATTGGGTGCATGAACTATTGTTTTTATTATGTAAAAAGTTTGTGACTGGAGAGGGTATGACCCTTAGATATTTAATCTTCATTGAATAGCTTAGATTTAATTATGCATGTCCCAATCCTCATTTAAAGGTGCATGTGCTTAATAAATCAAGGTGTGATTAATCCATCATTGCATTCCCAGGGTAGTAGCATGGTTTGAAATCCTTATATGAATTCCAATAGATAATTTTGGTGCAAAATGTCAACTAACTAATATAGATAGAACAAGGCTCATTTTTGATGTAAAATTGGCACAAATTGGTGCAAAAAGGTAGTATGATCTGAGTATGGTATATACAATGTGGTGAACTATATGGATTACTATTTCATTAGTGAAATTGGTACAAAAATTGAGTAAGGAGGTAGTCATATGTCACACACATGCCCTCAATCTGACATCTAGGCATATATGGATTTTGATAATAAATAATAACAACTGAGTTTTTAGAAAAAACTATGTGCTACATTAGAACACAAGCCACAAATGTTTCCCCCAAACTAAGAAAATATGAGACAAACCTAAGTATTTTTCTAGAAATTGATTATGTATACTTGTATGTAAAAAATTAATATAGATCTTTAACTTATCCTACTTAGTAAATATAATATTATATAAGGTAATTAACTAACATATATCTTAATACTTTTTATATCATGAGCATGAATAAATTTGATCCACTAAAACTAACTGTGGGATCACTTATCACACAAAACTAAAGGAGAGGGTTCTAAAGCCTCTAAGAAAACAATATATTTCAATAACCCTAGCTAGGTCTTCTAATACATAAAATGAAATATAATCTAGTTTTATCAAAGAATATGACACAAAATGGGATGGTTAAAAACAAATATAACAATCAAGGGTTCATAGTAGGTAAAGGGGGGCCTAGATCACCTAAGGTGGAAGATGGGAAAAAAATAAGACCCTATAGATATACTACGTTTATGTATAGAGGTAATATATGTAAGGAGTTATAAATTAAAAAAATATTACCTTGTGTAATATATATATCAAATGAAATAAAAAAATTTAGAGATACTTGCCTTTGAACGAACCTATCGAGTCTCAATCTCCCCCTTGGCCAATGGTGCATTGAAATAAATTATTGTGGATTTGAAAGGATCATACTATATAAATAAAATTGAGGATAAAAGAATCATATTTGTATCCAATAATTCTTATAAGACAAGATATCTTCCCCCCAAGGAAAACCCTAAGCAATGGCTCCTTCAAATGTGGATGTAGTAGAATTATGAGATGCAATAATATAAAAAAGAATGTTACTCTCTGTTGGTTTGAAGTGAAGGTTATATTTATAGAAATTGATAGGTTCTAACCATTATGTATTTTAAAAAACAAGGTCAACCCACATAACCTTTACCGTTAGGCCTCAAACTTGGTTGAAAAGGCTGAATTCATTTCATAACATGTATTGTAACTTTAATACTAGGGTCAACCAAGCTCACTTAGTAGGAAAAATGGGTACTTACTTAAGGGCTATTTGAGATTATTTTCTTAGGGAGTTGCATAAATGTGGTTTGTTTGCTTTGTGAGTTGGATAAAAGTTATATTTATAATGGGTCTAGATATGAGAGGTAACCAAAATAGTGTAAAGCACCAACGGTCTTCTCACCTCTTTCTTGATGCACCCTTTAAGGCATGCACTCAGATATATGGAAACTCAATAGGTTCTTATAAGAGAGAAGTGTTAGTAAATGATAAATTTTAAATATATTGTGTGTTTATATATTCTCCATTTAAATCTCATCATGTGTAATCTAGGTGTAGCATGGGATGGTACTTCAGGAAAGAACATATAAATGCACAACAAACTAAAAATTGTAGTAAAATGTAGAAATCAAAATGATAGTAAGGGATTTTTAGAAATAATTGAAAGTACTATGCACATACCTTGAATTACTTTTAAAGTTGAATGGTTATATGATATATTTTTAGTCTTGATCATGGAAGGTGAAATAAATTCTTTGGATAAGCCCCAAGGATACAAGGATAGAGAAAAAAAATAGTCACATGAAAAAGCAAAGGAATTGAAAATTTTCATAACTAAATGAGTCACTTGGAAAATTGGTAAGTTGGGATGATAAAGGATAAGTTAGGACCAAATTACCAAATAATATGAATATAATGAGAGTAAATAAAGTAACTAAAAATCCAAATTTACTAGATCACTAAAAGACCCAACAAATGCATCCTACGTAAGAAAAGTGACAATCCAAATCAACCAAAGACAAATGAAATTGAAATAATGGATCCAACATTAATGTCAAATAATTAAAAATCAATACTCAAATGAATATGGAAAAATATTATAAATTTAAACAACATTGATGAAATATACATAACAATCCATACTCAACCAAAAATGGAAAAATTGAAAGCAATTAAATTATCAAAATGAAATGTGTTGCAAAAAGGTGAAAAATAAAACTCAAAGTCCCAGACATAAATAAAGGAATTATGAGAAGGATAAGGCAATGGTTAATAAAGTGTATCATAAAATATCAAATATGTAGCTTTTACTCTAAATTAAGTGATCCAAAAAAATCATATTATGAGCATGTCTGAAAGAGATGAAGAAGAGGAAATATAGAGATTGGGAAATTTAAAAAAAATAAACTTGCCTATTAAGGGGGATATGAAATGGGTGGGGGAAATGATGGAGGCACCAAGGTGAAAATATAATATTTAATATAAATAAGACACTCAACTCAAGTTGGCAAGACAAATAAATTTTTTGACATTAAGGACTCTTGAGAACACATCCTATCCACAAAAAAATGGGTTAATGAATGAAGTATAAATATCATCCCATGAAGGATATAAATGCATAAAAAGTTAAAATAGACCTACCTTACCATAATATGTTCCTCATTCCTTATTACGCCTTAAAGATCCATCGGTCTACTATGAATATTGGGTACTTGCATGAGAAGGTAAGTGGAACTCTCTATATATTTTTAAAAGTATGACCAAAAGCATGAGACCTCATACCCTAGTCTACTATCCTACTACATCCTAATGGACCTCATCTCTATCATGAGTCTACTTGTGGAGTTTGAGATTTGACTAGGTTAAGAGATGTCTCTGAAAATAATCATGCCTTTTGGTGTGATTTAAAATTTAGAATATTTGTTTTTTCCTTTTGTTTTAATGATTTAGATTTTAATTTTTATTCCTTTTTATAGTTATACCTCCCTAAATATTTGGGAATCCAAACTTACATGTTAAAAATGACTAGCACTATAAAAGTTACACCTAGTGGGTAGGAAAAATAACTTAGAGAGCATGGGGTCTAAGACTCCTATACTTGTACATTAGATAAGAGTGATATCTCAAAACTAAACTTGGTATGTCCATAGTGATATGGAATAGGGAATATGATGGAAATAAACATATACAAATTGAGGTATATTAATCATAAAAAATGTGTAATTTTGATAGGGTACAATGATAGGTAAATATGAATCATCATCACAAGGAATATTTTATGTGTGTGGAGACATGAGAATATATTATTAGAGTTGTTACAACAAAATAATATGAATGAATTAAAGAGTATGAAGTCACAAATCTCAACCATTACCTTATTTTTTTGGGAATACACTTAGCTAAATTTTTAGACAAAATTAATTTATTAAATGAAAATTTGTCAGGAAGGCTTAGTCTTATTCGAGGTTTTACAGTGAAACTCACAAAATTTACACCAAAGAGGTGTAAAAATGAAGGTTTTCAATAGTAAATAAGTGAATTGTATGATTAAGGCCTAATCATATCGAAGGTCTTACATTAAAAATTATAAAAGGAAAACCAATGAGGTGTAAATGGTAATGAAAATTTTAAAATAAGAAACCAAAGACTTAGAAAAGACTTGAAGGTTGATCGATGAAAATGAAAAAGAAGTAGAAAAATATTTATGAGGAATAATAATGTCTTATATATAGTATTATAATGCATAATCATGAAATAAAAAATATATGTAAATGAGACCAAAGTACCAATTATATGAACTAATGCTACTAAAATTGATGTAATGCTACCCCTTTAGGAAGATTTAAAAAACCTACAAGAGGGGTTAGTACCATTATATATATATATATATATATATATATATATATATATATATATATATATATATAATATGAAATAAATGTAAGATATGCATATTATTATAAATAATTTAAGAGAAATATTATCTAATAATTGAGCATTAGTTGGTTCTTTGAAAATATGTCCTTTGTTATTTTATAATCTATAGGTACTAGGACCAAGAATGTCTTTAACTAGGTAAGTGCCCCACCACTTTTGGGGATACTTGCATTATTTTTCATAAGTATAATATAATTTAAGGAACAAATCACCAATATTTAAGTACTAAATTTTACCTTTTTGTTTTTTTATTTGGTAATTAAAGCTTTATATTGGTGGTTATATTGCAAAACACCCATAGGACGCTCACCAAGAAGGTTTAGATCACAAAGACAAGCTTCACAGAGTTATTCATAATGAATGATGCCATGAAGATAAATGCATAATGAAGGTATCTCAAATCATAAAGGTAAAACATATTTAGAGATTTATACTAAAGAAAAATGGGTTCTCCTAGTAGCAGTACAAATGCTAGTGTGATAAGCCTAAAGTGTAGGATAAAGCTTGAGATGCCAGTTATAACAAGAATATTGCATTATCTTTTGTAAGATTTTATCAAGAATTTTGTTATTGGCCTCTAATTATAAATTGAATTTAGGATGATTAGGTGTGGATAATTTGTCCATGATTTTGAATTTAACACAATTGTTTCATGTCCTTATTTTTGAAATTCACATCCTTATAAAAAATAATTATGTGGGGAATTCTAAAGTGAAAAATGATTTGATTGTGAATTTGAATATAGTGATACATATGAAATTAACAAGAGGCATATATTAAACCCATTTATTGAAATATTTAGTGGCTATAATGATGAAGACATGACCATCTTGAGAGTGAGGTAATTTATCAATGAGATCTAATCTCCACATAGAAAAAGGCCAAGGAGATTTTAATGTTTAAAGCTTGGCTGAAGGAGAGTGAATATTATCATCATGAAATTGGTAGGGATTACACTTTTTAATGAATGTGATAGCATATTTTTCAAAAGTGGGCCAAAAATATCCCATGTGAAGTCATTTTCAAGTAGTGGCATGTCCATTCAGTGACCACCATAAATGCCCCCATGTGCTTATTCTAAAAGAACAAGAAATTTATCTTACATAACACAATAGACCAAGGTAAATTTGGAATTTAAATAGCATAAGATTTCATATAATAGGACATATTTTAATCTTACTTGAAAATTATAGACTTTTCATGAGAGTCGGTGTCAAGAGGAAAAGTATGGTGCTTGATAAATTGAATGATATTATTGTACCTTAGGATTTGTCAAGTAGTGAAAACATAAATGTGACATATAGGAGAATCATTTGTGGTTTTAAATTAATATGGTGATTTACCTTTGTTGATGAGAAATTATGAATGATGAAGGGCTTGATGAGGTTGAAAAATAGAAGTAGACAAAGCAAGTAAATTAGCTTTAGCATTCTGCTCTCATGGAATTTATTTTATGGTGAAGGATTTGAATTATTTAGTAAGAATGATGGAAATTTGATGATATGAGATAATATTTTCACTTTTTCATGAATACTCACCATTGACTTGATGAAAAACGAGTTTTGAGTCACCTAAAACATGTAGGTAAGGGGTATCTCAATCGATCGTAGCTTGCATGCCTAAAATGAGAGCTTAATACTCATCTATGTTAATAGTATTGAAGTTTAATTAGAAAGAAAGAGGTATGATTTTTACATGAGGCTCAAATAAGACACATCCTATCCCAACTCATTGAATACATTTATCTCCATATAAATGAAGTGTCCAAGTATCTTAATGCAAATCAATTGTAATTTCAGGTAATTCTTTGATGATGACTTTGGATTTTTTTTAAGAAAATGAAGTATCTAGTCCATCAAAATTATTTATTTTGAGGTCAGATGTAAAATTATGAAAATAATATTTAAGTGAAATAGATTGATTAAGACCTTTAATGTGACGTATTGATTCATCAAGAAGAATGTCTTGAAGGTGAGTAGTGGCTGGTATAGGAGTGGTAGTAAGTTAATCAATAATTACTTGGCCTTTAATTTATTTTTGTGTAATAATTCAAAAATAAAATTCCATCAAGATAACCATACATTTTAAAATTATATCACCAATTACGAAACCTTTGGAGAAAAAATGATGAATAAGGTTGAAATTGATGATGATGTAAGTGGTTTGATAAAGCATGTAATGCCAAAGTGTTTTCAACTATGAAACAAATAGTGAGACAATCACATTCAACTTTGGTAAGTGTGTCTCATAGTTTATTAAAGAACAACTAATATAATATATGTCATATTAAATATCTATTTCATCTTATTAGGAAAGCATTTCCCAAACTAATATGGTGGTTGAGGAAGTGCACAAGATGAGAAGACAATAATGATAAGGTGGTCAAAGAGTGGATGGATGCAGTAGTGATTCTTTCATGTAGTAAAATTATTTTTTACATTAATTAATTCATTATAAACATATACCTTTATTAATAAGGGAGTTAATTGAATAAATACAGTAATACATCTTGGGAATGAATCATCATATTGACCCATGTTTACCAAGGTATGTTTGTATATCTAGAATGGAAAAAAGAATAGGCATGTTAAGAATAGCTTTGATTTTAGTAGGATTTACATCAATCATATGTAAAGAGACTAAAAATCATAAGAATTCATTTATAAGGGTTGAGTTTAACTTTGTATTTGATGATATGATAAAAAATGATAGCAAGATCATGAAGATGATTTTTACAATGCTTAGATTTAGTGATAAGATCATCTACATAAGTTTTGACTATTTTATGAATACGATCATAAAAGATATGGGTCATTTCACATTGATAAGTGGTACCAAATTTTTTAATACCAAATGGAATTTCAACATAGTAATAGGTGACCCATTTAGTTGTGAAAGTGGTTTTATGTTGATTCTTGTAGAGATATAAATTTGCTTATATCCCTAGAAACCATCCATGAGAGATATCATTTTGTAGCTAGAAGTGTAATCAACAATGGTATTGATTAATGGTAAAGTAAAATCATATTTGGGACATGCTAAGTTAATATTCTGAAAGTTTATATAGATGTGAATAACCATGGTGAATTTATTGCATATAGGAATAATATTAGACACTTGTTTAGAATAGTCCATGGGTTTGATGAAATTGGCATATGAAATCTTGATGATATCTTTATGACACAAGGTAGAAATCTTAGGAGTAAATTTACATTGCTTTTGATGCACAAGTTTTGCATCATGATAGGTAATCATATTATGGAATAAAATTTTAGGATCAATACTAATCATCTCTTTGTATGACCATGAAAAAGCTTCATGATATTTATCTTAAAAAAATAAAATTATCATGTTTGGTAGGATGAAGTTATTTGGAGATAAGAATAGGTTTAGTTACAGTGGTGGTTCCATAATTAATTGCACCAATTTCTTCAAAAAGCATAACATTTCCACCTTGGAAATGATCTAGAGAAGGAGGAAGCATGGAAATATTATGTGTTTTATGATTGATATTGGCAATAAAATTATTAAAAAAAGGAGCCTATTTCTCAATGTGACCAAGCTTATGATGTTGGCATTGAAAATTAAGGTTAAGAATATGGAGTAGTTATAAAATAACTTTATCAATAGGGATAATGGGTGAAGGTCCATAATATTCAACATCAACTTCAAGATCCAAAATTTGATTTCCATGATTATTGAACTCTAAATGTATTTATCAAATACATGTAGCTTGTGTATCTAAAGTAATTTCAAGAGTATAGGTAGAAGGTTATTCAATAGAATATAGTATCGAGATAGTGGGATAAACATTATCTTTGGTGGTGAGTAAATTATGTGTAATAATTATAGGATTTATTTGGTCAATATGAATTATTTGAGGTGATAAATCCTAATTCACTAGATTAATTAGATCATTGTATTTAGGAATGGTAGGTTGGTTTATATCATATTGGTCAATTTTTAAGATGACCCATGGAATATCAAAAAAAGGTTCATTGATAGGTGGTAAATAGCCTTTAGGTTTTGATTCATTATCAAAGGATATGTGAGTGACATGGGAATCATGATTGAACCCATGAATTTTTGTTAATGTATTTTGATAATGTAGGACATCTAAATCTTGTGACTGAGTTTGAGCCATAATGTAAGTATAATAATAAGATGGAGATATATCACATGTATTTGTTTCAGTAAGAACATCTATAGTGGAGATGCCAATATTACTAAAATTATGATGGGACATGGATAAATGATATTTAAATAGTTTGACCACCCCATATTCATTTTAATCAAAGTCATCCTCTATGTAAGAGGTTTCATGTGCATTTTATGGTGGAGGACTATTAGTGGTATCATTTATTAAGGGAATGGTTTGGTCTCAAGGAAGAAGATAAGGAGGGAGCCATTTTCATATATAGGGAGGTAATAGAGTGGTATTTAAAATTTTTTATAATTTTTTAGGTTCATCATCATCTAAATCTAAAAGAGTTACATGTAGATTTGAATGCATATTAATAAATCCAAGAAGAGGAGGACTATTGATCTAGGCAATAGTCATGATACAATATTGAGATTTGGGATTTGGAAGTTAAATGCTTAAAGGGTTAGGATCAACTTAATGTTTGTAACATTTTACATTATATATTTTAATTTGATATGTTGGCTTCCATAAGATGCAATATATTGCATGCGATGAGTCCATGGATGACTAAGAACATGTTGTAAGATAAAGGAAGATCAAGAACCATGATCTTGGGGTGGATTATCTTGGGTCCAATAGTAAGAGGGAGGTAAATGTAACCTAATGGTTTTTGATTGGTTTTATAAAATCCATGACACATGAGCCATGTTTGTTTGAGATTTTCTTTGGAATATCCAATTTTTTGAATTAACCAAAGAGAAGTAACATTGATACTAGATTATTTATCAACTAAGACTTTTAGAATAAAAGTATTATTGATGCCAATTTGGATAAAAAGAGGTGGATGATTAGGGCCAAAGATAATTTCATCATTGATCATATCATCTTTAGGAAATTTGATGGAGGGTTTGGTAGAAGAAATTGTTTTGATAACATGTACTTTTGCAGGTTGAGGATCCTTAAGAGGTAATTTAGGTCCACTAGATAAAGGTTCTTATATGTCTTGTAGTTGTTTCATAAGGAATTTATGATTATAAGGAGAAGTTATTACTAATTTCATGAGAAGAATTCTACAAAGCATGAAATTGAGTTCATCTAAGAAATTCTAGTGAGATTTATAGGAAGAGTGAGTGTGAGGCTTAGGTTGATTATGTAGGGTACTTTTTGGAAGTGTTTGAGATTCCACTGGTGGAGTTAGCTCTTCACTAGTGGTTGGTTTGGAAGATGAGGGCTGAGATGTTCTACTATCTTGTTGATATTCACTAGTGGTTGGTTTGGAAGATGATATATGAGATGTTGTAGTATCTTTAAGAAGTTGTTCTTCAGTAGATGAATTTTTATGTTTGGAAATAAGGTATTTATGAAATTTTTTATGATAATAATTGAATTTATCTATACTCACATATTAATAATTGGTATAAGATTGATTGTAATCAACATCAATAGAAAAATGTTTTTGTTAGAGTGTTGTGCATTGGGATCATAAGAAAGTTTGTAAGATTTTTGAGTAGTGGATTTGGAAAAGTATCTCTTTTGATAAGCTTTGAGATAATCAAAATGACTTAGTTTAATCATATCATAATGATCAAAGGCATCTCCTAACATGAAATAAATTAAATTTTTTACAAGTGCATGACACGTCTCATGAGAATAACCATTGTCAATGTGGAACTAAAAAAATTTATTAGGATCATGACATGATGGGGGATCAATAATATTATATATGAAGGGTTTATGTAGAGATAATAATTTATTCATTTTAGAGACCATTAAGGGTAGGTGTGAGGGAGCTTGAATATTTGATTTGACTACTCCCATTTTCTTTGAAGGGGATTTATATTGAGAATTTGTACTTGTTATCATGTTAGTTAAAGTTTGGAAATATTTATTGATTGAATTATGAGATGGTTCAAACTGATTCATAAGGAAATATTTACTTCTAGCTTGATCTAAAGCCTCTTCTATGTTTTGAGGAGAAAAGATTTGTACCTTATATTGAAGAGAGGATTGAAGGGCACTAATGATTTTTTCTAAAAATATTATCATCACTCATGTTATGGTCAGCCTTATAAGATAATTATTTCCATTGTTTGATAAAAGTATGAGCATATTTAGTAGGTAATTATTTAGTATTGATGAAGTGACTAAGATTTTTTTAGGAAGATCTTTTCTTTTAAATTATTTAACTAGAGGATTTAGAGATCCTCTAGTTACCATATGGAATATTGGGGGAGTTGATTATACCATTATAAATCATCTCTCGTAAAATTTTGACAACAATTTTACTGGTATCGAAAGCATTGGTTTAGACCTATTCCTTATATATATTACCAAATGTTTTAAGGAGAACAAGAGGGTTTTTAGTTCCACCATACTTAATAGTTGGAGAGATGTTTCCAATATCTATGGAGATGATAAATGGAGATAAAGATTCATTTTAAATATGTTAGAACATTTTTTTATGCATTATAAGTTGAGGGATGATATTCCCATTGACATCTCTAAGATGAGGGGGAATAAAATTTTGATTATTTTAAGGCATGAAAATAGGGGTTTGACTTACCATTTGTAAGATATGATTTTGCATTTGGAGAATTTAAGAATTGTTAGTTGTTTACATAACATTCATTTGTTGAACCATTTGAGCAATAATTTTATTTATATCATTAGGTGGATTTTGATTATTGGTGGTAGGAGGTGGAATTTTAGTGTTGGTACAAAGAGTATTCCCAAGATTAAGGATATGAGTATTCTCTATGGGAGGGTTTCCTATGTTAATATCAATTTCTCAAATGGTAAAGTAAGGAAGTTTGGATAAGGTACCAGTTGTTTTAGAATCATCTAAATCATAATTTTGAGTAATGTGGACCATGTTACATTCTATTGACCTAGATTGTGATCATGAATAGTTGAAACATGAGGGGTTATCTTCTTGTGTGGTTGAGGTAGGTAAGAAAGAGGCACTCACATAAAACTAAATGGATTGAGACTATCAAAAAAGATCCTAATAGTCTATTTTATAATATTAGCTAAGAATTAGGAGAGAACAAGAGACATAACATAGTTGAACACCTATAGGGTTGGGATGGATGACTGAGTTGGTTAGACATGTCAAAATAATAGTTTAAAAACTTACTATGTTGAGCTGATCGACTTAGCTAGACAAACAGGGGAAAATAATAGGCTAGAAACCTATAAGATCAACTTGATTAACTTAGTTAGATATATAAGAATAAATAAGAGGTTGGAAAGCTACATGATTGACTTGGTTGACTTAGTTGGTTAGATAGGAAGAGATAATAGGTTAGAAACCTACAAGATCAACCTGGTCAACTTAGTTGGATATATAGGAAAAAATAGGTGTTTGGAAACTTATTGGGTCAATTTAATCAACCTAGTGAGATATAAAAGGGAAAATAGTAGTCGAGAAACCTAATAGGTTGATCTAGTTGACCTATTTGGATAGATAAAGGAAAAATAAAATTTTGAAAACCTATTGGGTCAAATTAGTCAACCTAGTTAGATAAACATGGGAAAAATAATAATACAGAAAGCTACTACGTCAAGCTGGTTGACCTAGTTGGACAAAAACTAGAAAAATATCCATCTAGAAACTTATTGGGTTTAGTTGGTTGACCCAGTTGGATAGACAAGGTAAAAATAGTATTTTGAAAAACTATTGGGTTGAGTTGGTTGATTTAGTTGGACATACAAGGGAAAATATATTTATAGAAAGATATAGGATCAAATTGGTCAACATAGTTGGATAGACATGAAGAAACAATAGGATAGAAATCTACATGATTGACCTAGTTGACTTAGCTGGATATAATTTTTTTTACTATAAATTAGACGATATAGTTTGAAAATAAAGGGAAATAAATAAAATATAAAAGACTTAATCAAGCTTATTTAACTTAGTCATTTAAAACATAGTTAACTAGGTCAAAGTTGGTTAGTCTAATTGAGTCACATAACATAGAAGTGGTCAATACTAGTCAACACAATCTATAATACAAATGAGAGAAACACGTAACATGTAGAAATAAAAGTGTACATGTAATAAAGACACTCTATAATGATTTGATTGATTTGTAATCTTCTAAAGATACTTAATTTTTTGTTGGATAGTGATGAACTATTTTTTTAGAGTTCTATGGAAAATTAGACCTTTCCCATAGCCCACTAAATCCAATTTCAAGGGTAAGATGGAAGTAACTTCTTAGTGCTAACTGATACCATATGCACCATAATATCAAATGAATGGTTAGATTCCTAAGGTTCAATACAAAGGGAAAGTTTAGGAGTTTCCTAAATGTCATGAGGTATGTGGAAACTAAATACCATATAACCTATAACCTTATTTAAATGGAGAAATCTTGTCCAAAATTTATTGTTGGGTGATTTATAGGTCTGGATTATGCTTAAGACCTACAAATTTATTTCTATTTACTTCACTATAAGAACTTAGTATTTGAGATAGGCCAATATGTATGCCCCCTCTTTTGAGGTGAGTTGTTGAACCTACACAATAACTTAACTCAAAATAAATAGTTATGCAATATATTTTGTGAAAATATGTAAATATAAGTAGTAATGATAACATATATAAAAATTGAATCATCCTATATAATTTGATAAAAATAGTAATGTGAGATTCATGTAAAAACAAGCATATAAAGTGAATTGTTAAGGTAGATGTTAGCAATTTGGCACATAGAGAAAAAATGTGTCATGGACATGATACACACATACAAATAGTACTTTTAAAGTACACAAATCACATAATAAAAGGCCAAAGGGACACATATAAGTGACATGTTTAAAAACCACTCACACACATAAAAAAATAAAATGAAGGCCTTGAGCCACACACAAGGACATGTTCAAATGTCCACAAGCTAGAGCAAAGAATACACACAAGGAATGAAGTGGGAAATCAAACATGAAAAACTTACATGGATACATGTAATTGATCAACATAGACAATTTTTAACACTACTATATTTAGAAACTTAGTTAACTATTAAAATAATAATGTGTAGTGAGTAATATAAATAAAGTTTATGTAGTGTAAAGAACTAGATATGAACAAGAAGGAATAACCAAAAAATGATAGAACTTGTGTATGAGATGCGACTTGTGAGCTTGATGATGTATATCTAAGTTGTAAGAGAATTATGTCTAGTTTGGATATGAGAATTGATATCTTGTGCTCATTAGGACATAACCATTGGAATAAAACAATGCTGTAGGGTGCTACTTTATGAATAAAGCACTATTAGCTATTTAAAATTTTATAGGTCTATGACATTAACACTCCTGTAACTGCCTATAGATGAAAAATTGTATGCTATGCATTCACTCATGCACACTTGTGAAACATATATGATATGAAACTAGATATAAATAAGTAATGAATAACTATGCAAAAATTAACTGATGTAAATGAACTAATCATAAGCATGTATAAGCCTTGATTTTGGATTTTTTTTTTCATGTATGAATTGAAATAAAACCAAAATAGAGAAAAGGATGCTAACTGATGAGTCCTAAAAAGGACTTAAAATATATGGGTCTAATGTATATGATATGAATGGTGACCTTTAATGAATGGAAAACATCATATTACTATGACTGAATTGGGATGAATTGGGAATCTTAACACTAATTTCCATTTGCACTAAAAGTGACACTACTATAATGGTGATCTATATCATACTATGACTATTTTTGAGCATGATGAGCTCCATATTTTTTGGTAACCTAATATGGAGTGTATGAATTATGTGTTCTTACATTATGTGAAATATCCTTAATGACATGTAATATCAATCTAGTACATGTAGGATTAGAGAGAGGCTCTCTAGAATATATGGCATATCTTTGCTGAAGTAGCCTATGCCTCTTGGGAGGTTAGATACTTGAATTTACATTATCTAAGTAGGTTGAGCCATTTAAGGATCAAGTGAAATATTGTATGTAGGAACTATATTTATCTATGGTAGGGGTATTCATATGGGATGCCAAAAACTATGTTGACCTCATTAGCTTAAATCTACTTTAAACACCTATGAAATATAGAAGGAATTGCATTTTTTTTGAATCAAAAGACATGTCTTAATAATATATTAAAGACCCTTGCATTGGGTATGATTATAAACCTAATGTCCACATGTGCTAGAAAAAATTGTAATGGTAATCCTCTTATTACCATGGTTGTGGGAATAAAATCCTAATATGTGTGTTTGAGATGATTAATATGTGAGATTATACACATATTCACACTTGAAACCTTATCAACCATAAAACTCTAAATAGGCTAGATATCAATGTGTGCATGAATGAACAAAGAGTTAAATTCCACATGATCATCTAATATCTCATGCTTTGCAAATGTGATGAGTGGCCTAAAGGGCACTAAAATATGGTGGGTACCAATGATGCCATTCAAAGGATTTGGTTCCTCTGTAAGATAATGATATCAAACTAGAGGAGGGTGTGAATTATATGAATAATAAACTCCCAATGTTTCAATTATATCATTAATTACATGCTTAGGAATAAGATCATCTAATATTATAATTTATTTATTGTCATTCAATTGTGCCTTGGAACTATCTATAGGTGTGCCTACATCAATTATGTTTTCATCTATCAAATCCTAAATCTTATGCCTTAAACTGATGCACCTATTAATAGTGTGACCTATTACTCTATAAAAGTCATAAAATAAATTCTAGTCAAATCCCTTTGGAAGAAGTTTACTCACATCAATCTATTTAATGGGAGGGAGAGATATGAGATTTCATTCCAATAGTGTTTTGAAGATCTTATATGGAGCTTTCGATAGATTGGTAAATTGATCCTTGGAGGAGCTAATAATATAATGCATGGAGTTGGTTCTAAACTACATGTATTTTTTATTTTTGATCATTATTATTATTATTTGGCCTCACCTTATATGGTCGCTTGCTTGAAATATTTGTATTGGAATCTATATTAGTTATGTATTTAAGCTTATTCATTTCCAATAACACAACTTCCCTTTCCTTAGTTGTATGACACACTCATTTAAGCTTATTCATTTCCAATAACACAACTTCCCTTTCCTTAGCTATATGACACAAATATATGAATGAGAGAAAATTATTAAACATGATGGAGTCATGTAGAAGTGGAAGTAATCTTTGCTTAAAATTATCTTATAATTCTCTGTCTACCATAGAAATTGTCATTTTTGATAATATTGTCTTATTCCTTAAGACATTTTAAAATAAGATCATTATATTTATGTTTGATTTAAGAAATTTAAGCATATAAAATCTTCTCATAGATATTTATTAAAAAACATGCTATAAAAATATTGGCTAATAGGTTAAAAATATGGATAAATTTATTTAGTAAGTCATAAAACCATTGTAAATCATATTCCTTTCACCTCCTTGGAGATAACTTGGTTAACAACATGTTATTACACATATAGTCTAAACATGCTACATGAAATTCTTATAAATGTTTTAGATTAAGGTAAAAATAGGTTTTGAAGGGGCCCCGAAACCCTATTACAGAAACAAGAAAGATAAAGCGTTAACAAGCACCAGAAAAAACATTCCTGAAACCTACTAAAAAGTAGCAACAACCTAAGGTTATTCAGGGATAACCTCTATATTCATTGTACATTCAGCCCCCGAATTTCCAAATAATGATTTAATAACTATTTTTTAGGGGTAAAATCCAAAATTGTTGCCTACCTTCCATCAGCTATATTCTGCTTGCTTTCTAGCTCTCTGATTTTCCTTATGGGTCTTCTTCCAGGTTTATCCGGACAGCCAACATCCGGTTTCACTTTTGAATTCTGCTCTTCTCTTTTTCTAGGTTTATCCAGAATAGAAACAAGGTGTTTCACCTTCATTAGCTGATCTTTTTTGCTGCTTCTGGTTTCTATTCCCTTAGTATTAGTCTTCTTTTTAGCCCTTTTCCTTTGGTTTGGAAAATGTTTTAAATTTTATCCATTACCATTCACAGGAAGCTCTTCCAGAGGTGATTCATTTTCAGCCTGAATCTCCTTTGGCTGAGAAAGAGGAGGATCTCTCACCAATAATTTATTTCCAATTTCAGCCAAGATTTCTCCATCCTCTAGCACTACTTTGCCTTCTGCCTCTCTCCATCGATCCTCTACCCTTTGGTAAAGGATGATTTGCTTTGATAAAACTATCAAATCTTCTTTGCTCTGTGTGGGTAATATGGTTTCTGATTGCCATCCATTTCCTTCTGTCTCAGAATTATCTTTCTCAAGAGAGATATTTGTATCAACCTCAGGAAGTGGGCCTTTAGGATCTTCAAAAGATAACTCTTTACCCTCCTCAGCATTTAAATCTTTAGTTTCTTCATTATCCATTTGTTCTTGTCCCTGATCCTCTTTGGGTTTCCAAACTTTCTTTAGCTGGACCATGGACTTTTTCCCATCCAAAACACCATTAAGATGAGTTTTGCTTCTGGATGGACAATTTTTTACCCAATGCCCCTGTTTCTTACAAGCATAGCAAGAATTGGGTAGATCTTCAAAAAAGATTCCTTGAGACTTTTTACCAAACTTGGAGATTAGATCCACTTTTTCTGGGAGCTTATTTAAATCAGCCACTTTAACATACATTCTGGCAGTTTGAAGTTTGGTTTTGGTTGCCGTAGCCTTGTCCAAAGCCACAAGTTCCCCAAAAGAACTGGCTATTCCTTTGAAAATGTCCTCATGCTAGAACTCTAAAGGGAGTCTAGGGAGTCTAACCCTAATGGGAGTTGTTAAGAAAAAAGAGTCAGAGAAATCCATATTCAACTCCCATTTTTTGATAGGAAGAGAGCATTTTCCAAACATCCATGGTCCTCCACATAGAACCATATTCATGTCTTCTTTACAGTTGAAGGTAAAAGAATAGAAGACATTCAACATAGGTGCAATAACTATCTCTCCTCGAATGACCCATTTCCTTTTAACCATTTTTGTAAGAGATTCAAGATCTGGTCTTGCTCCTAAAAATTTACCTACTAAGGTGAAATCCATGGAGGACACAGAAAAATCTATTAAAGGAACTGGAATTAAAACTTCATACTCACCTTTCTCCCAGCATGTTTTTGTAGTCATCGATGGGAAAGGGGATTTTCCAGTGGGTTTCTTGCCAAACAGAGATGACCACATCCTTTGTTCAGAATACCCTACCTTCAACCCTTCTGAGGATTTTTCCTTTTCAAATTCGCCTTTGTTTTTCTCTTTCTCAATTTCCTGCTTCAACTGGAAACCACAAAATCCACAAAAAGGGTCATTTTCGCAAAAAGAATTCCATTTTTTGCATCAACCACAAATTTTGATCCATTATTCTTCTCAACCCCTCCTCCATTCCTTCTGGGGTCTGTCCCTCCTATCTGCTTCTCCACCACCTGTTTAGCAATACCCAGTCTGGAAGAGCAGCTCGCAGACCTACAGAATCAAATTTTGGGGATGTGCCCCACGCGCCCACTGGGGATGCGCCCAACATGCCTATTAACGTTCAGATTTCCCAGCGCGCAGTTAGCCACAATAGTTAATAGGTTGATTTTAGAGGATTTGTGAGAAAATTTGTGGGTTGTGGTCACACTGGGCATGCTATTTGTGAAGATAAATTCTTATAAATGTTATTTGGGATCACCTTTCCATAATATAACATAAGCTTGAGTGCCATAAAAATGTATGTATAGGATATACTAATATGTGTTGTGACAATTAAGTGGGAAATAAAGAGTGAGAATCAAGCACTTGATTAGATTTTAAATCATCTTGCATGAAATATAACACCTTAGTTTACAGAGATTGAATCTCATGCATAAGGGATGTATATCAGGTAAAAAAGAATGTTTTATAGATAAAGGTAGTGTCTCAAGTGACTGAGTAGGAATTGGAATATTAATATGTTTAATCCCTTGGGTTGCCCCTATAGTAAATAATGGTACAAAATTTGTATCCATGGGATTATAAGGTGATGGTGTCATGCTTGCACTTTTTATGTTCAAAAGTGTTTACAAAATGGTAAATTGAGAGGTTGTTCATGGATTATTTATTGAAAAGTATTAATAAATTTTAATTTGTTAAACTATGGTTATTCATCACCTATAGGTGGAAGTATATTTTGGTGCTCATCTTAAATACCAAGGTTATCTTGATCATATTGTTCCTACTCTGAAGTAGTGTCATTGACTTATACATGATCTTGTTGGCCATTAACATTTGAAGGTTATGATATACCTTTATTCTTATCCATATTATATGATTTAAAAAAAGGAATTTGATTATGCTCAATTAGAATACTATATAATCTAGTATTTCTTCTAAGAGAGGTGGAAATAAAATCTTAAGCATGAATAAAATATGAAATGAAAACCTAAAAGATTGCTGAAAATAAAGACTTTACCAAATATAAAAATCCTATAACATCAATTGGAAGAAATAAAAAGAAGGATATAAAACCTAAAAAAATCTATGGTTAGGGTTTTAAAACATTCAAACAATACGTAGGTTTATTAGCATGTTTTATCAAATTTTAAAAATAAGTGAATTAATTACCTAAATGAGATAAGCTATTGTGTAAAATCATAATGATACAAATATGCAATAAATGACACAAACTGATTTAGAACTTCATAAATATATAAATATGATAAAAAGGGATAACACCAAAGGAATACAACTTAGTTGAAAAAATGGAATGTAGGACTATGATTGATACTGAAAAAAGGATGTGTGACCATGTTCATTGATTATGAACCTGAAATAGAGTTTTGATGGATATCTAGAAAATATTTTGGATATGGATATTAGTGTGGTGTGATAGTGTCCTTAGGGAGAATTTATGTATTATAGATGATAACTCTCTAAAACTACCGTGATAGGTTTGAATTTCCTTGTATGTTACGTTTTCCTATTTGGGAGTCTTCTATCCATCATGAAAACCAATATATATATATTCTCCTTCACCTATAACCCTAGCTTAATATATTAATAGGAAAAATGAAATCACCAAATAAAAAGGGGTTAATAGTTGAATTTGTGTTTGACTGTAACACCCCTTGTGTTTAGCACTATCGACATACCAATACTTTGAAGAGGTATCAAACTCCATGTAGTTATCCCATGCTATGATTGTGTGTATAAAAGACTGGAAAAAAAAGATAAATGATCGTGCAATATGTATACATACATTTTTTTAATCTTTATCACTTACTAAAACTTTCTATCTTCAAAGAACAATTTGAGTTTCAATCTCTTTGAGTGCATGCCTTAAAAGGTGCACTAGTAAAGGGGTGGATAAACCTTTGGTGCTTCAAAAGATTGTTGGTCCCTATACCATCACTTAAAACTACTACAAGTCACTTTTATCCAACTCCCTAATAAATTAAAACTCTTTTATCCATTTCTATAAGAAATTCACCTTCCAAAATAGTCCCTAACTAAGTAGACACCCCTTTTATTCATTTTACTACTATGCCATATTGGTTGATATTCTTATGAATTGAGTTCATGTTATGAAACTATGTTAGCCTAATTGACCTGGTTTACGACCTAATAACTATATTTATCCCCAAACAAAATCAAGCTGATCGATCTTATTAAATAAATTTATAGGAGGTTTAGGGCCAATACTTGGCTATAAATAACTACTTAACTTCAATATAATAGAGAGGAACATTCATTTTTACATTGTTATAACTTACAATTCTGCTATTTTTACACTTAAGGAGTCATTTCTTAGGGTTTTTCCTTAAAGGGAAAAAATCTTGTCTTGTGGGAAAGTATTAGATGCAAAGGAGGAATATTTTATCTTAGATTTGATTTCTATAGTGTGATCCTTGTAAAGCCACAACAACCTGTTGTAACTCACCGTTGGCCAAGAAAGATATGGAGGAATATAGGTTCTTTCAAGGTAAGTAATCCTAAATTTTACTCTTCCACTTAATAGATAAATACTACACAAATTAATAGGATGAATTTTTTAGTCAATTATTTTACCTCTACATTGACTTGAGTAGAGTTGTATTTTATTGTTATATTTTGTTTATTGGTAACTATCTCCATTTGTGCCATAATATTTATTGAGTAATAAATTATATTTATTTTATGTATTATAAGCTTAACTAGGGTTATTGCATAAGGATAAACAAAAGAAATTAATAATTATGTATTGTCAAATATTTATTTTATGTATTGTAGGCCACCTAATGGAAGCTGATAAATACCTAGTTTACTTTTTAGTTGTTATTATAGAAAATAATGGCAAAACAAATTGGGTATTATTTTTTGCAATAGTCTAGTAGGTGGTTGACCTAGTTCAATAAGTTGTTAATTTCAAATTATATCCTTTTTCTAGCTTCTAATTAGTCAATAAAACTACATAATCAAAGACTTAGATTAGAATCTCACTTATATTATCACTTCAGATGAAACTATTCAATTCCTTCCTTCATGTATTTCTAATCCCAAATTAATTACTACATCATACAACCTAAATTTTGCATCCTAAAGGAAAACATAATGTAATACAGTTGAGATTCCTCACCCTAGTCCTCCTTCTACTACCAATGTTGGGAATAATCCACCCTAAAATACCTCCCCTAATACCAATATAGGGAATGGTCATCCTACCAACACTAACATTATACCTTAGATATTTATTTTATGTATTGTTGGCCACCTACTAGAAGCTATTAAGTACCTAGTTTGTTTTGCCATTGTTTTCTAACACAGTCTAGTAGGTGGTTGACCTAGTTTAGTAAACTAATAATTTCATTATTATGTATCATTTTCAACTTAAAATTAGTCAATAACATTTCATAATCATAGATTTAGATCAAAATCTCATTTATATTATTGCTTTAGATGAAACTATTCAATTCCTTCCTTCATGTCTTCCTAATCCCAAACCAATTATTATAGTAGGCAACCTAAATTTTGCATCCTCAAGGAAAACACAATGTCATACAATTAAGGTCACTCACTCTAATCCTAATCATAATACCAATGTTTTGAATACTCTACCAAAAAATCCCTCCCCTACTACCAATATAAGGAATGCTCCTCCTACCAACACTAACATTCCACCTCCTACCACTGGCAATAAAAATCCTACCATTGATACTTCTCAACTCCTTGATCAAATACTTCAATAAATGACCAATATAAAAATCATTCATAGTAATCAAATGATGTGAATGAAATATCATATATTAAAAATAGATAGTTAACCACCCTAAGTCATCATGACTCAACCAAATCATAATTTTATCTTTCCTCCTCTTAAATATGTCAATGGGAATATCATCCCTCAACCTCCTTTGCATAAAAAAATTATTTAACATATTCAAAATTAAACTTTAGAACCACTAATTTTATCCATATATATTGGATAACTTTCTCCAACTATTACATATGATGGAACTAAGGACCCTACTATCTTTCCTAGCTCTTTTGGTAATCTCTATGAGTAATGAATCCAAACTAACACCTTTTATACCACTAAGCTCCTAGACAAAATTTTTTTTGGAGATGAAATTTAATGTTAAAATAAAATTCCTAAACATTTCATATCAAAACTATAGGATTTAGTCAATGCTATAGTGAAGGAATTCTAACATGATGACCTTCTTAAAAATTAAGTTAGCCATTTCATCAATGCCAAGGAACTTCTTAATGAATCTACTCAAACTTTCATCAAATGATGGAAGTTTATAGCTAAAAAAGTATACCATAACATCGATGATGATAATATTATAAAAATATTCATTACTTCTCTTCAAGCTTATCTTTATTACAAATTTAATATGTTTCACCCTATAAAATTAGAATAAGCCTTAGATCAAGAAAAAAAGCAATAATTTCTTATGACTCAATTTGAATCACCTCAAGAAACTACTAAGGAAACTTTCCAATCATTTTATCATAAAATTTATTCATGTAAGACTCCCAAACATCAAAAGGGATCATCCAATTCAACTAATTTTAACCCAAGCCAACTTTCACTAAGCTTAAAAGCACTTAAGAATAAATTTACACCCTCTAAACCCATGAGCTTTGATTCTTCCAAACTTCCTCCAAAATGGTATGATATTGACACATTTTATAGGCAACATGCTATGATAGGTAATTATCATGAGACTTATTATTATATTCACAAATTCTTACTTACCTTCTTCTCAGTCCACATTTCAACATTTACACTCTTACACAATAATATTATCAAGACTATCTTCAAGCCTCACAAGCCTAATCTAAAGAATCACAATCACATCAACATTACCTACCTAATGATAGAAAAAATTACCCCATACCTCCACCTCATCGAGTAATATTGTAAAAAACATAGTTGATCCTTCTTCATACACTAATAAGGAAAGGATAACTGACATGAACAATTTAAAATTCATGGTTGCATTCATCAAACCTCAACCTCTTAGGCCACATTAACCAAAGGAGTACCTAGTTCAAATTTACACTCCAAAACACATAATAAATGGTCCTCATTTACTATATAGACATATTTAGATATATCCAACACATATTATGTCAATTTTAACATCCTCAAAATCTAACATATCAACACATTTACCTATATTTAATTACATCGAAAAGCCAAATGCAGTTCATTTTAATTGTACAAATTCACCTAACTCCACATTACATGTTGGGTCTATTATAATGCTCATCCATATATCACTTTAGACTTTGGGTCATGTTTCAATGCCCATCCCTTAGTCATATTATCCTTTGGGGCATACTAAGATGCCCACTTTTATTCTATATTGGATGATAAAAAATAAACTCAACTTCAGGAAACCTTTTGAGAAACATAAGCATATATTTCACATGATCATATTTAATATAGATGTTAGCATAGATTTTGTTTGTTATTTTTGTATCATGTTTCTTTGTTTTTGTGCATATTATTTCATTTAGTTTCATTATACTTACACCATTGGTTCCTTTTTGGCTCATTATTTTTATTTCATTTTCCTTTTGACCTTTATTTCCCTTATGGTTTTTAGGTATCACTTTAATTGTTATTATCTCTTACATTTTAATAATTTTTGAATTAATATATTTATGATTATTTGAAACTTATTAATCTTACCCTTATTTTTATATGACCATTCATAATTTCCCCCTCTCTCAGGATGACTAATAATTTCATTAGTATTTGTGTTAAATACCTTATAAGTTAGTACAACTTTCTTAGTGACATGACTATCATAACATATCCCCATCTCTTTCATAGAAATATTTTACCTCATGATTAGCTATGAGAATATGCATCATTGTATTACTAATTAAATGTATGGATATATTATGTTCCCCATCTTTACCTTATTTCCTTTCATTCAAGGCACACATAGGTCGATTTTGAGTTTTGTCACTTACTTGTGGGAAAGTCTAGGAGTCTTTAGACACCATAGTCTTTAGGCTATTTTATATAGTTAAAAAGTGTAAGATTTATTATGTTCATCACCTATTTCACTCACGATAAACTCTATAAATCCATATAGAGGAGGAAAATAGAAAAACAAAAAAAGAAGTTAAATTCCAAATCATGAAAGAAACTAAAGGCAATAAAAAAAAAAAACAATATTAAAATTTAGATCACACTAAAATATGTGATCTATATTTGGCACATATCCTATCTTAGTCTAATCTCAAACTCCATAATTGGCCTCGTGATAGATCTAAGGTCCATTGGGATGCAGTATGTCAATATACTAGGGTAGGATATCTCATTATAATATATTATCTAGTGCCACCTAGTTTCTCACATAAGTACCCAATATCTATAGTATATTGATTGATCTATAATGGAAATTGAGGAATAGGGAACACATTATGAGAATCTAGGTTCATTTTAATTTTTGTGCATATAGCCTTCATGGGATGATCTATGTAGTTCACTTGTTATCCTAAACTTGTGTTCATTAGTCAAAGTGTCATAAGTCCTTGATATAGATAGTTATTATCCTTTCCCACTTGTTTATTATGTCTCATTACTATTAAATATGTTCACATCAACCATGTGACACATCACATTAATTATTTACATCACATTCTTCCTAATATTATTTTGTTGGATATTGATTTTAGCTAATCACACCCTTGATCACATCTACCTACTTACACCTCTTATTTTATAGTTATGAGTTATATTGTAATACCTCAAATAGGACTAGGGTTTCCTTAAAAATAACCCTTCACATTTTATTTCCACACCATATCATTATCATACTAGTCATGTCATTATGTGGTTGAATTTTATTACATCACATTTTAAAAAAAGCACTAAGTTTGATTCATCATTATTTAGAGATTTTTATTTTCATTTATCCATCATGTTCTTGTGTGATTTTTGTGGACTTCACTTATCTTAAATAGGAAATTTTACATGCTTACATGTTTTTATTTATGTATGAATTGACATGTTTGTCTTACATTTTGACTTACATTCTCATTTTCAGTCATTTATATTTTTATTTATGTAGGATTTGACATTCTTATCTTACATTTAATTTTAAATCATTTATTCTTTCTTCATGCTTCACTTGACATGATTACCTTACATAGGGTTACCATTCATTTACTTACATATACTTAGATATATTTATCAAATTAATATTTCATTTACTTAAAATGTTTTACATGCTTCCCAGCATGATTTAGTGTGTTCTACATTACTTTTTATCATTAATATTTTACATACTTCCCAACTTGATTTAGTGTGTTCTACATTCATTTTTGTCATTCTTATTTTACATGCTTACCAAGTGATTTAGTGTGTTATACATTAATTTTTGTCATATATGTTTTACATTTTTCCCAATGTGATTTATTATATTTGATATTCATTTTTATAATTCATATTTTACATGCTTCCCAATGAGATTTGGTGTGTTATACATTCATTTGTCATAGTTTTGTCATTTACATGATTGGTATTTAGGTTCTAACTTAGCCTTAACAATCTTGGCTTTCCAATTTTTTAAGTAATTTTTGTTTTGAGAATTATTAATTGTTAATTATCCCATCCTACATACATACACATTGCTTATATTTTTAGTCTTATATCCTTAGGGTTTATCAAATGTAGTTATTGTACCCTAGATAATCAAGACTAGGATGTTTATATGCAATTATTCAACATAAAGGTAAATCAAGATATGTATATGGTACTTTCAGTTAATTTCATTTCAACATTAGTTTTAGTAATTTATTTTTAGTTACCTCAATTTGATGCATTACCATGTTTTTTCTTGAATCACCATCCCATGTTACACTCACATGAAACATGATGAGTTTTGAGTGGGAAATATGTATATAAACAATATTTTTAATATTTATCACTTAATAACACTTTCTATCTTACAATAACTTATTGATTTTTAATCTCTCTAAGTGCATACCTTAAAGGGTGCACCTTAAAAGGGGTAGGTAAACATTTGGTGCTTCACAAGAATGTTGGTACCTATATCATTACCTAAAACCATTAGAAGTCACTTTTATCCAACTCTCTAAGTAATTAAAAATATTATATCCATTCATTTAAGAAATTTACCTTCCAAAATATCCCCTAACTAATAAAAAACCCAATTTATTCATTTTACTACTATGTTAGCCCAATCAATCTTGTTAGGGATTGAGCACACATTATGAAACTATGTCAACTAAACTAACCTAGTTTAATACCTAATGACTATCTTTCCTACCAAAAAAATTGAGCCAATCAATTTTGTTGGCTAAATTATTAGTAATTTTAGGGTAAATCCTTATCTATAAATACCCCCTTCACTTTAGTCTAATAAAGAGGAAAATTCATTTTTTCATTGTTACAACTAGTAATTCTACTATTTCTACACTTAAGGAGTGATTGCTTAGGCTTTCAACTTGGAGGGCAAAAAGCTTGTCTTATGGAAAAGTATTGGATGAAAAGTAGGAGTGTTTTAGCTTAGAGTTGATTTATATAGTGTGATCATTAAAAAACCACAACAACCTCTTGAAAAGTGCCATTGGCTAAGGGAGAGATTGAGGCATGACAAGTTCTTTCAAGGTAAGTATTCTTAACTTTTATTCTTTCATTTAGTAGATAGATTTTAAATAAAGTAATAGGATGAATGTTTTACTCTTTGATTAGATTACATATACATTTATTTTTGCAATGTTATCTTTAATTTTTATGTTTTATTTATTGTTAACTATCCCCCTTTGTGCCACAAGCTTTAGTGAGCACTATATTAGATTTATTTTATGTATTTTAGGCATAACTAGGGTTATTGCATAGTATCATTTTCCCAAAAGATTTTGAACCATATCCTTTGGTGTTATGTATTAATATATCCCATAGGTAGTTTTAGTGGATCTAAATTGGTCATGTCTCGATATAAATAACTATATAATGAGTTGTTGGTAAGATTACCTTCTCTAAGCTTGGAATTCACTAAGTAGGACAAGTTGTAGATCCATATTAATTTATTGCATTCAAAATCCTAATTTGATTAAGTGATTAAACTATTAATTATGATATTGGAAGTGTAGTCATACTTTAGTTTAGGGTTGCTAGGGATTTATGTATTTAAAATTGAGAGAAATAGGGATTTTATTCTCAACATGTAATTATAATTCTAGGGATTTTTAATATGGAAGCCTCTTATGAGAAAAATGGTTTGAATTATGGATTTATAGTTATATTTTTGGAATTCATTTTGATGGGGTTTACTAAACTTGTGGGATGACCCACTACATGAATTCAAATTTGAGAAACTAGTCATTTTTTGGTAAGAGGACACTACTAGTGGAAGCGGAAAATAATAGGGAGTGACATTGTCTAAATAGGGTGGCCATATCTAGAGGGAAATAAAAACTAAAATAAAATTTGGGATCCATCTCAAATTGAATTTAGGTTTCTTATGGGAATGGGTCATTTGAAATGAGAGTGAAGGAAGAGAAATCAAGGACTTTGGATTGAGGCATGAGTTAAATGTGAAAAAGGAGTGGTCAAATGTGTATTATTTTATTAATAAATTTTAATTTATGTGTCTATACATACACACTTTTATATTCAAAATGAATGATAATGGTTCATGCATATACACAACAACACAATTTATAGCTAAATGACAAATGGTTGCCATTCCACTTCATACTTATCAAATATGTAGTCATGATGGGGATGAACATTGTTAATTATATTTTGATCATGAATTTTATCTTAAATTGTTCAAACTTGAGTGAAACTATACAATCAAAAACCATGGTTATGACGGGGGCATGAAAACTATTCATTCCCTTATAATTTTTTTTACATGGAGTGAACTTGAGTGAACTAGAGTGAAACTACATAATGAATCTAGAATGCATCTATAATGGTTAATTTGGTTATGCTTTTAATGAACCCATCAGGTGGTTCCCTCTTTAATTTATACATAGTTATTTGGGTTAATAAATTTCATACTTCTCTACACATTTACTAATGTTGGGAAAATGTTTTATTTGAAACCTACGGGCATACATAGTTACAAAAAATCTGGGGTAAACTCACCATAAATATCCATGTGATTCAACAAAGAAGCAAAAGTTTATCCAATGCAAATAAGGGATAATTATCTCCAAAAAGTTACAAAGGAAACATGGTTTTCACCAATAGATGTGAACTCATTACTTAATCTTTAATTTTATATTTTCAAGTTTAGATTCAAATATTCAATTTATGAACATTGACTACTACATGTTTGTTTCAGGTTTTATTATTGAGTGACCTACATAATTGGATATTCCTACCAAATAAAAAGTGTGTATTAAACACTAAAGTATACCTTTTCCTTTTACTCTAGAAATTATATTACCAGAATAAAGGGGGGCATTTGTAGATATTAAAATCTAGTATTAAGTACTTAGAAATGATAAGCTTGACACACATTTAGCAAACATGACATGCACACACAAATATTATTCTAAAGTACCAATATATCAAACCTACATGTTACCTTATGAGTGTGAACATTAAATTATATTGTTACACATATAAATAACATCACTATCTATTTTAGACCTATTTACTATATCACACACGCATCTCTAATCCCTTATTTTAGTCTCCTTATGTTTTGGTTAGTATAGATAATTGATACTAATATGAGCCTGATTGTATAGACCCTATTCAAATAATGAATAATTTTTAAAAATAGAGTATTTCCTTAGGGTTTTCCCATTTGACTAGCATGTCAGTGAAATGAGAAACTACCTAATTAGATTCATATATATATAAATTATGTCTTGAATTAATTGGAGACTAGGAAATTATTGGTACATAACTATACACTATTGAACATTGAGAAAATATTCCCAATTCATCCTAAGTTGAATGTATATCATTAGGAGTAGTCACAAGACAAGTTTTAATCATACCAATCATTAGTCAAATCAATAATTATTAAGTATCAAAGCTAAACCATTAGCTACATATATATAATGAAGGAACAAAATAACATAATCAAATTAGGTGGGAGAATTACTTATGGATGGATTTCCATATTTGGATTATTGAATACATGGAAAATTGTTAATCATAAAATGGGGGTGATTTGAGTTATCTCAACGCATTACCCTTTCCCATTATTTTTAGGTTTCTAGGCATCAAAAACACACTTAGGGTTTTAAGGAGGTGATGATTTTTTAGAGTTTCCCACATCACCAAGGTTTGAAATTGCACATACATAGATTATAAGGCAAGGTTGAGGTAGTAATACAATCACATATACTTTTTTGGCACATGTCACTACCAACTACTCGAGTTAATATCGATAGTTGATATTGACCTAGATTAGACGAAACCAATCTTGCACAAGCAAAAATATAGTTCCTAAACGAGGTAAATCACAGGCTTGATTTAGTCTATTTTCCATAGTCATAATACAATCATAGTTAGATAGTCAACCAAAATAATTAAGTACCCATCCCTTTTTTATACTTACTATATTTAACATATGCCACTTGTCAAATCATTACAATTAGTTTTAGCATTTTACATTCAAATGTATGCTTGAATTCCATATCTATGAATCATAATTATTCTACTAGTTTCTATACTATTAGGGTTTATAAAACCAAATTAGATTAAAACACATGATCAAGGAAATACTATCAAAATAGGCAATGTATTTATAAAATTATATGGGTTTTTTTTAATTTAATTTAATTTTTAATTTTTTATTTTTTTTATAGCCAAGGAATCAAGTGACCTATTGATCTAGAGTAGTCTTAAGCAAAAGCTATAAACATAGGGGGAGCCCTCAATAACCTTGAGATCTATGTATAGGCCTCATGTGATTCATGGGTTAGTAAAATACAAAGCCAGGACTTAGGTGACCAAAGTCATTATCCCCATCCACTCAGCTCAAACTTAGAGGCTACTTGTATGAATTTTATATTTTTTAAAATTTTACTATATTTTAGATGATTTTTTTCTAATTGAAGACTAATTTTTGGTTGGTATTTTTAGGCAAAAATACAAATTTAATTATGTTAGAATATTGAATTAGTCTAACTATCATATTTATTGGAAAAATTATCAAATGTTGATAGGTTTGTGCTAACTAGAATGGTATTAAGGGTAGCATGGAGATGTGTTGTGTATTTTGATGCATATGTGTTCAACATGTTCCTAGATCTATGAGAGAATTACATTAAAACATTTTGGTGGATGGTGGGTGCTATATGTTGATACCATGGAGTTATTTATCATTCTAGAGGATTTCCATGCCATCCCGAGTTTAAAATTTGAGGGCACATCCATAATTTGTGATATTTTCAATATACTATCATAAAGATAAGCATTGGCCTAATGGACAACATGATCAAATTATTATTAGCTATCTAAATACACAATACAACTAATATATTATATGATGCTGATTACAAATATCTAAAAGGATATTTTTGGGATTATAGTGACATGAGTCTTATGTCACAAGTTTAATGGAGGAGTATCATATTTTTATATTGCTATGTGGAAATTATCTCAATAGTATAAAATAGTGTACAACATAGATGTGGGTATTTAAGTGCAACTTGTGCATTGGTTTTATAGTATTTTGATTTGTGAATTCTTGAACAATAATTATTTTTTTCTATATGGATATAAGAGTGATTCCTTATATATAAGCTAGATTGGTACCATTAAAAGTAAAAAGACACTTATGTTGAGTCAGATGATGGGCTTAGATGAAATTTGTGAGATCCCATATAGAGCATCCAAGATTAGATATAGTGCAAAGGGGAACCATAACATAGAATCTATATGTAGGGATAATAATTGAATGGAAAACATGGCCATATAGAGTGTAAGCTTTGGGATAAACCACTCTAACAAGGAATTTCACTTGTTGGATAAAGATACAATCAAGTGATTGAGTGTTATAGAAGTTTAGACTTTGACACTTGATGGAACATAATTACATGCATGAGAGCCACATACAAGGATTAAAAATATGGGTCCTAGTTTTGAGATAAATATGCACTTATCAACCTTAGGAGAGGAGATAATGATGGAAAATAGATATAGTAAAAACAATAGGAGGAGAGGTAAGGTGTCCAAGATAAGACAACCCAAAGAGATAGTAAAATTACCTAGCTAAGGGGATAAGGTAGAGGAGCGATCCTAGAATTGGATAAGAGAGTGGAGAATATGAAGTCTAAGAAAAGTATACTTGTTACCCCATGGACTCCCTATTATAGAGATTTTGGTTAGAGACCCAGATAAAAATGCATGTTACATGTGGTTGTGCACCCTTTTTTGTTGATTTAGAGAGGGAGATGGGATTTGTGCTTAAAGGAAAGATAGATGGATGAGGATATAGAGGATGATGTGGTCCTTGATGGTCACTAGGACTATTTCATTATCCATGAGCTAACACATCTAGGTGAAATAAGTGTTTATTGTATTATAATTATATTTCCTAAACTTATAGATAATAATGTTAAATTATAAATAGTGATGTAAATATAAACATAAATTTTGATATGTACATGTCTAATGTTTGGTTTTTAGTTTTTAATAGGTGGAAATGATGTGGTGATAACTTATCAAGGACACACAACAAGAGACACTAGTTTGTGTGATTTTTAATCATGACATAATGATGATGCAAATATAGTAGCACAATTGATTGGATAATGTATAGGAAATTTTAGGCTTGTAGGAGATGTGGTGTCAAAACTATAAAGATAAGAACATAAAAATAGTCTATTTACATCTTACATGGAGATATAATATAGGATATTTCATTGACGTAACATGTTATAGCCACCTAGTAGGAATTATTGATAAATAAGTCAACACACATGGCCACCATAATGGTGGGTATATCTAGGGAGTGTACTAATTCAACACAGATTATAGTTGTAGAGATAGCTAGCCATGACTTAGGGAGAGACATGGGGATTATATTTGGGAGATAAATTATTGGATTGATACCTTAGAGAGGCTAAGGATTTTGTGTTGCAATAGAGTGTATCCCCTCCTCTAGATAGGGAGGAAGGCAAAAAATAGATTGTATTTATGATGTATATGTGTGGTTGAGTATTGATGTAAATATAAATCATGTGTGTGTGTGTGTGTGTGTGTGTGTGTGTGTGTGTGTGTGTGTGTGTGTGTGTGTGTGTCTGTGTGTGTGTGTGTGAATTCCATATTGTTCTCTACATGTCTAAATTGTACTTGAGTATATATAACATTATAATAGAGTTTTATATGACATTTTATAGTACATGTTTCATTATTTTATAACAAATGTGAGAATTTACATATCTAAAATAAAAGAATGAAATACATAATAAAAAAGGTAAAAAGGACATCTAATGCAAGTAGATAGAAAATATGAGGAAATAAAAAGATGTATACAAATGAAAAGGATGTAAAACATCAAATATAAGAATATAAAATAATAAAATGAAAAAACTAGATGTGTTAAAAATGAAAAGGTTGTAAAACATCAAATGTAAGTAGATAAAATAATCCAAGGCAAACATAAGATATGTAAAAATGTGAAAATTTGTAAGAACACTAGATGTAAGTATATAATAGAATATAAGGAAATAATTATATGTGTGAAAATGAAAGGGTTTCAATAAATCAAATATAAGTAGATAAAATAATATAATTAAAACATAAAGTGTGTAAAAATGAAAGGGTTGAAATACGTCAAATATAAGTAGATTAAAAAATATAAAGAAAACATAAGAATGCAAAAATAAATAAGGCTAAAAACATTAAATGTAATAAGATAAAGTAAATTTAAGGAAAACATAAGATGTGTAAAAATGGAAGAAAATAAATGAGTAAGAACTAAATCAATTTTTGTGCTAGAATTTATTGTAGAAAACACAACAATTTAAAGAAAACAATTAGATAATAAAGATTATGCCGATGTGAAGATGATGGGTGTTTGTGAGGAGGGATTGGATGTATCTCCAAAGGTATTACCATGAAAATCACAAATTGGAATACATGAAGTGTAAAAACTATGGAAGAAATATTTATGAGGAAGGTTTAATTAATTCCCCAATGCCTTACAATATAACTTACAAATATTTATACTAAGCTATTATTAGTAATTTGGCCTCCCAAGGCCAAATTATAACACCTATATCCAATTTTTTTTTGATTTTTTAGACATTACATATTTTTTAAAGAATTATAATATCCATTGGATACATTTTATATCAATTTCATCAGACTTCTCAAGTGATTCTAGCAGTTTTATTGCCAAAAAGGCATGTTTTGAGGATATCCATACAATTATTAGGTGAAATTAAGATTAAATCATATTAAGGACCTTATTTATACATTAAAAGGTTAAAAAATTGGTTTGGAAGAAGTTATAGGTGAAAAAAATGGCAAAAACCTACTTTACTCCTATATCACCCTTCTTGGATAGCTCTAGGAAGGCCTAAGGTTTTCGCTCAATATGGTTAGGAGAGAGAGAGAGTTGAAATAGAATATCTTGGGCCATGATAGGGACCCTAGTGGAATTACACTTTTTTGTATTGGTTTTTAGGTTCATCTCCCCATATTTATGAACAATCACTAACGGTGCAGGGCTATTTAGATGGCCAATTCATCCATATAGGGTCCAAGTTTTCTTTTGTTTATTTAATGTAGTATTAAATGAAGATGAATGGTTTATAGGAGTAATTTAAGGTTAAAATATGACATATTACACTTAGTTTAATTAGGTAACTCATTTAAGGAAGATACTTATAACATAAAACTTATTTCTTATGTTGTCCATGTGAATAGTCTTTTTGGTCAAATTCAGAGTAGAAATTGAGTTGTCAGGAAATTTTATTAATGTAAATATGTATTAAAATAAGTTATTATATCATTACACACATAATTAACCCATGAAAATAATCACATGTCTTCAGTTTAAGCATAATCTCCTTGGGAGAATTTTGAATGAGTTAACCTCTTGGATAAAGTATAGATGCAATTAACAGGTTTGATAGATCAAAGTGATTTGAATTAAATAGTGACACATGTTTGAGAGGTTTAATATGAAATTTTAATTCATTTAAGGAGTCTTGATATGGTATATTACACTCAAGGATCAAAAGACCCAAGAAGGGCCTATTATGCCTAAATGTACCAATCAGGCCTATAACTCAGTAGCTCATGGAGACTGATAATGAACATGTTTGAGAAAAGATAAAATCAAATTGAACTATTTGACTTACCAAAGAATAAAGTGTGGATGCACTTATATATCATTCTAGTCAACATCAATGTTTTAAGCCTTGTTAGGTGAGGTAATGGTAAGTACCTTGAATCAGTAAAAATCTACAATAAATCCATAATGTAGAGGTCTTGAGAAGATAGGTGACTTGTTTTGGAGTTTAATTCAATGTTCATAGAACATATCTAATGTCATATTATTCAACTCAAGAAACAACAATTAAATGTCATATTATTCATATCTAATATCTAATGTCATATTATTCATATCTAATGTCTAATGTCATATTATTCATGGAGAGATTGTTTTGATCAAGAAACAAAAATTAAAAACCCCTTATTAGCAAAGATTAAGCTATTTTTGGATTATTTAAGGTAATTTATTATTTTTTCCGTGACATTCAAGCCTTTATATGGAAATATTATGTTTATATGAGCCAATGAAAGACCCTAGAGGGTAAATGAATGTCTAGAGATCATACTCCTCTATTGAAGACAACATCCCAACTCCCAACATTTTATATACAGTGTGAAACCGTCACCTATAATAGATACTCATGAAGAAACTTCAAGATGCCTTGGAGGTGACCAAAAAAGTAAGGGACCCCATGGAAAATGTGTCTAAAACTTTAAGGGTAAGTGATTTAACTATTTTGGGAATATTGGAGTGTTATTCCTAATTTAGTTAATGGTCTGATTTAATTAAATTAGTTAATAATATTGGGATGATTAAGCTAATGATTTGTATAATTTAATTGTAATTTAAACCTTTCTAAAATGGTAATAAGTGAGGAGAAATGTAACTTGTCTTAAAATAGATTGAGATGGTTGAGATAAGGTTTGGAATCTACTATGCAAGACTATGATAGTGTCATGAATTAAGATATAGCCTTCATTTTGTGAAAGGATAGGAGTGTCAAAATAGGACACCCTAGGGTCTAGTGTTATAGTCCTTCTCTATGATTATTATCTTTGAGACCTAAGCATTCTAGATTTTGTATGCTACCTCTATGTGAGCCTACCCATGAAATTTTGGATGCTGGATGTTTATGGAACTCATATATTTCTAATTTAGTCTTAAAAACCTAGACTCCATTATGCTTTGATGAAATTTAAGAAAGAGGGGGGGGGGGGGTTAGTGTGTGTAGGATGCACTGAACATGTATTCACACCCATTGTGTAAGCATGCTTCCTACATACCAATACTTTGAAGAGGAATCAAGCCATATGTATTTATCCCACTTGATGTGCTTTGTGAAATAGTGTGTATGAAGATGAAAAATTCTAAACTAGGTGTGCTTGAGGTGGTTAGGGACTAGTGTAAGGGTTTGAATAAGATTGTGTCTATATTGGATGGCAATATGCAGAGAATAGGGATATATACCTGAGTAGTCTAAGTTGTATTCTTGCTTGCTTTGTGATATTTTATAACCCATTTTAAATGAAATTTAAATGGGTTTTTATAGATATATATTGGTCATGATTCAAATGTTTTCATGCAAGGTCAATACAATGAGGAAACAGAATCATGAGAAAATGGTAACCTAGGATCAAAATGTGATACATAGGAGTGTCAAATTTAGACACCCTAGGTTTTGGTGCTATAGTCCAAGTTAGATGCTATTATAAGAGGGTACAAGACCTAGGGGATGGAATTGTCATAGGAAAAGTAGCCTGGAAGAGGTGGAATCACTATTTGGAAGGCTACTGATGATTAAGAATTAGTGTTAAGGTGTGGAGCCTAAAAGCTTCACCAAGGAGCGCATTACCAAAGTTACAGGTTTACACTGTCATCGACGTCGATTAGGAGCGACCAACGTCGGTTAGGTGCAGTTCAAGAGACACCGGCATTGGCAGGTATTAGCCGACGTTAGTCACAGGCAAGCAGGCAGGAACCGGCATCGGTTACCTATGCGTCCAAAAAGCTATTTCCATGGATAGAATTGAGTGTTTGCATGATGAGTTTAAGTTGTAGTCTTAAGTCTGCATCTCTATTATTAGTAAGACTATTTTTAGAGCCCTTGTTTAAGAGGCTTAAGTATTGGTTGTAAGTGCATGCTCAAGTCTCCTAATTCTATATGTAGAATTAGATCTTCTTTGCTTATTGTAGTACATTATTGAATGTTGAAGAACAGTACATAATTGTATAGGTGAATCAATCTAGGTTGTTGGAGTTGATTGTACTTGAGAGAGAGAGCTCTTGAGGGAAAGAGATCTAGAGAGAGATCTTGTACAATCTGAGAGAGGTGTGGAAGAAAGAAGTTTCTTCAATTGTATTCCTTTTGTAAAGAGTTTAATACAAGTTTTTAGGGTGGTTTCTTGTATCTCTTGTTCTTGCTATTTATCATTCTAGTTACTTATCTATCTGATTTAATTCTATAGTTTATTGCTTTCATAAGTGTAATCAAATTATTGGTTGATCCCTAACAAGTGGTATCAGAGCGAGGTTGGATGTTCTCAGAGTGAGTTTGACTAACAGATGGCCCAGATCTGTTAAGTGTTGTTGATTACAGGTTACTCACAGGGGTTGCTGATTGAGTGGGAGTATAGCAACGACAGAAGAAGGTAAGCTGAGGATGAAGAAATTTAGGCACAGGGTTAACACCACAAGGAGTGTGGTGGGTTGTCTTCAAGTGGGAGCTTGAAGAGGAATACAAGCCAGGATGCAGATTAGACAGAGTACTGGTATGGGTATAGGTGCAGCTCTTTATCTCCAAGTGGGAGATTATTAGGGTGTGGAGCTAAAAGCTTCACCTTAGGCAAACATGAGGTTTTCTACGCATGCCAGTCTCCAGTGTCAGCAGGCCACAACCGACGTCAGTCAGGGGACAGTGTAAGGGAAACTGACATCGACAAGAGATCGACCAGCGTCGGTCACCTCCAGGAAGGTAGGGGCTGACGTCAGCCACCTGTGGTGGTTCCAGAACTACTGTTGATGGACAGTCAGTTAAGTGAACATGGAGTTTGCATGATGAAGACTAGTTCAAGTCTTTGAGCCACTCATCTAAATTAAGTGTATGCATGAGATCTATATAATAGACTCATGGGCTGTATTGTTAAGTGTTGAACTTGTAGAATGCAAGTGTAGAGCTTGGAGAGTTCTTCCCATGGTGGAATCAAGTAGGATTCCCCATTTATGTAAGATCAAGTTTGATATGCAGGGTGTTGCAAGATCATGGTGGAGATCTACATGTGATAAGTAAGATTAGGTTGGTCTGCAGGGATGTGTGTATGCGAGGGTCAGAACAAGATCAGTGGGGGAGCAAGATCAAGGTGACATCAATACATCAGAAGCAGGATCATGGTGAGATCTACTTGGAGTACTGGCTTGTACTTGATTGTACTGGATGTATAATGAGGTGAACAACAACTTGTGTTAGTTGTTAGTTGTGAAGTATGAGAGAAGATTACTCAGGTGGGAAGATTACTTGGAGCCCTTGAGGAGGAAGCCTCACAGAGGTGGAAGAAGAGTGTGATCTCTTTATTGTGATTTCCTTTATAATGAGTTGAATACAATTGTGTGTTGCCTCTCATATTCTGTGTGTTTTCTCATTGATAGTTATTTGTTATTCTAGTTATTACCGCATGTTTAAGTTGCTTATACAAAGGTAATCATGCAAGGTCAATACAATGAGGAAATGAAATCATGAGAAAATTGTAACCTAGTATCAAAATGTGATTACATAGGAGTGTCAAATTTAGACACCCTAGGTTTTGATGCTATAGTCCAAGTTAGATGCTATTATAAGAGGGTACAAGACCTAGGGGGATGCAATTGTCATAGGAAAAGTAGCCTAGAAGAGGTGGAATCCCTATTTGGAAGGCTACTAATGATTAGGAATTAGTGAAAAGGTGCCTAGAAGGGTAATGAGAGAAAACAAGAGGGATTTATGGGTTGGGTGTCATAAGCCACACTCAAGTTACCAATTTTCACATTTTATATGACTACATTCCCCACCCCCCTTTATTATAGTGATGTAGCTAAGTGAAATACTAGGATAAAGGAAAAAGAGAAAGTGTACCTAAACTTACCTGCAAGGGTGAAACCCATGAAATTATGTGATGCTAGGTGTGAGTAGAGAGAGCATGCTATAAAGTGTAAATCTATAAGAGAAAACAAATAGTATATTAGTTCTTATTAGATGCATTATATCTAAAATAAAAATGTACAAAGTTGGGTAAGAGAGAGAGAGGAAGAGAAAGGAATGAATATACCTCATTGGGTACATGAAACAATATAAAACCTATTGTGATGCTGAGTGATGTTGGGTATGTGTTGAATGATGTTGTACCAAGAGTAATATCATGCACAGAGTTGAGTGCTCCATTCCCTAAGAGTGGCTCATGAATTTTAAGGTTGGCCCTTTAGCTCCATCATCACCCACTAAGTGAATATATGTGATCTTACATCTATTAATCAATGTTTAGACCATGTGTCCAATCGCTCTGAGTAAGTAGCTCAAGAATACAAAGGCTAGATAGTCCTTTGGATCCATCATTGACTCATAAAGTGAAGCTATGAATTGACACCGCTATAGAATGTGTGTCACATAAGATGGATCTTGAAGCCCATGAATGTACTATAATGAAATAATGTGGTGTGGATAGTTGAATGTGTGTTAGAAACTAGGCCACTCTTGGCCAAATTAGAAAAATGGTGGAGATTAGACTTGTATGAAAGCCACTCTAGAACTAGGCAATAGGCTTATGCATAAGCCACTCAAAAATGTGGAGGTTAGGCTTATATGAAAGCCACTTCAAAATGATGCCAACCACCTGTAGATGGAGTAAGGCACATAACTATTGAGAATGCTTGGGTACTATACTAAACTTGAAAATAAAAGAAGTCAAATATGCCATGCATATTTCACCCAATCACTGGTGTCTAAAACATGGATTATGATCTAGAAGTTATATTAACTACCTATTCTAAAATTGGAAGTGAGAGCCATCATGTCATGCATGATACCCCCTATATCTAGATTATCTAAGAAAAATTGTACTAAAATTGTTGATTCTAAATTGAACTATTGCTAACAAAACTATAACTATACTTACTTTAATTTATCTATATTTGGAAAATCTAGTTTTTTTGATGTTTGGATAGGAGCACCAAAAATAGACACCTTGCTATCCTGTGCTCTAGTCCAATCTTGGTGCTATTATCCTAAGCTGATTCTAATGATTGTTCTATGATTATCACTATCTACCTAGTCTGTTCTACCTGGTTTGAAGTTTGGATACTATTCTAGGTGTTTTGGAAGGTAATTTTTTGACTGATAGGAGCTTTGATCTTTGTGATAAAATGCCTATTTTTTACCCCCTCTTTTGAGGGTAGGAATGAAGACCCTAAAATGACTATCCTCAAAATAAAGAGCCATACAGGTGTGTTATGCTATGAAAAGATATGATATAACAATGATAATTGATAAGATATCTCAAGATATATCATGGTTTGTACTGAAGATTGTTAGATCAACAAGGGTATGCCTAGATAGATATAAAAATGTAATAACATGTGCAATATAATGAACCAAAACTAGAATTTTGGTTAGTTTTTAGTTTTTAGTTCTCAAGGAGGGATGGAGCATGATGTCCATCATAACATCCAAGAAAGTAAGGTAATGCATGATGTGGATCATGGCATTGAAAACAATTGAAAAGCAATCAAGTAATAAACACACAAGGCAAGAATAAATAAGCATACAAGAGTGACCAAGGGGCTAGACAAATAAGGGACATGGGCACATATCATTCAAACTAGAAATCAAACATACAAGGCATGTTAAAATTCCATGTACACATACAATTAGAAATAAGAAAAGTTGGAATGAATTTTATAATCATATAGAAGAGTACAAGTAAAGGATGTTCTCAAATGTCCTATGGCACACATAAGAATAAAAGAAAATGACATTGGCAAATGTCGTAAGGCACATATAGGAGATAAAATAGGAACTGAGAAATGTAATCACATCTAGCTATGCAAAGCAAGAAATGTAAATGCTGGAAATATAATCACATATAACTAATCAAAATAAGAAGTGGAAGTATGCTAGACATGTAGTATAAGACTAGGTATATGCTAAGAAATACATAAGTGTTATATACTAATGAAATGTTGATAGAGTAATTTGTGTAAGCTAGTAAGTAATGTACATCAACATGGTAACTAGAGTATGTAGTGTATAAATGACATAACCTGGATGGTGTATTAGTGTATAAGATTCCCCCAGTGGGTAGGTATATCAATGTGTGTCTTGAATGTAGAAGTAGGATGCCCCCTCAATGGGTAGAGTGAAGCAATCAAGAATTTGGATGTCACTACACACACTCAAATAAGATCAAGTAAATCATGGTAATGTAGATAAATAAAAAAATAATAGCATATAACAACAAATTCAAGTCTAGCATGGTAGTAGAAATGTGAAGCATGGAAAATGCATACAATTGAAATGTTTTTGTGTTTTTTGAGTTTTTTTGAATGTTTTTGTATTTTAAAATTTTGTATTATTTTTGGATTTTAGCTATCTAATAGAAAAACTAAGAAACTATGTGCAAGTAAGAAAAAGTAAACTATGTATAAGTAATTTGAAAGAAAGTTATATACAAGTAATTTTGAAAAATTATGTACAATATAATGTGTGAAATGAGATGCTAGACATGGAATTTGCATAGATGCATAATATTCATTGGATTTCTAAGTTTATTTCCTTCAAGTGAGGTTAGATGATACAATTTATGGATAAGCTTTTTGGTAATAATGTATGGACCTAGCTAATTTGGTTTGAATTTTACTTTGATTTCTTGTTTGGCATTGACATTACAAAGATTTTATTTAAGAATGAGATCATTCACTTTGAATTATTTGGTGTGAACTCATTTTTTTTAGGATCATTGTATATGTTGTTGGTTGATTTTGAGATGTTTTATTGTTTTAATGCATGTATGGTCTAATAGATCAAGTTGGTGTAGATGCTTTTGATGATACTGGTCATCAGTGAGAATACCTTTAAGGGAGACATGAAGATTTGGGATTTCTAATTCGAATGGTAAAAATTATTTTGTGCCATAAACAAGTGAATAAAGAGTGACTCTTGTGGGCATGCAGATACTTATGCTATAGGTCCATAATGCAAAGACTAGTTGATTGTGACAATCATCTCTAAATTTGGTCACTATTTTTCTCAAAATGTTGTTGATGGTTTTATTGGTAGCCTGTACTTGACCATTTATTTGTGGGTAATATGGAGTGGAAAATGTGTGTTTAATCTTATATTTTGTGCAAAATTTCTTGATAGTTTTGTTCTTAAATGATGTTCCATTATCAAAAATGATCACTGTGGGTAGGTTGAAGCATGAAATAATATGAGTCATGAGGAAGCTACAAATGTCCTCCCCTATGGTAGATTATAGTGGAATGTCTTCCACCCACATGGTAAAATATTTTGTAGCTGTGATGAAGAAACTTATGCTCATCGATAGATTTGAGGTTAATTTTTCCAATGAGATCAAATCCCCATAACATAAATGGCCATAAAGATATAATAGGTTGTAATTATTGTGATGGTGCATGCTATAGGTTACTATGTCATTGAAATTTATAACATAAATTTGTGTATTGTGAACATTCATCTTTTATGGTGGGATAGTATTACCCTTGTTAAAGAAATTTGTGTGACATGACCTTTCCACTAAAGTGACCACCACACTCACTATTGTGTATTTGTGTAAGAGTAATTTTGGTTTTTGCTGAAGTCAAACATCTAAGCAATTATCCATTGAAGGATCATTTAAAAAGGTCTCTACCAATGATTACATTATGAAGTGCTTGTTTGTGTAACTTAAATTTGTCATTTCATGAAAAAGTGTCTAGTGTAATAGATTTGTTTAGAAAGTTATAGATATCATAGAACTATTTTAGAGTTTTGAAACTATGTGTAGTGGCTAAAATGGATAGTGCAATAAAATCTGCATTAGATATTGATGGTGATTGTAATCATTTAATTGTGAAAATAGCTTGATCATCATTGATGTCTATAGGAATCAAAGATGTGGCACTTACCATTTCATCTATGTGTCAGTTTTTTTTTATTGGTATAATTTCTATAGAAAAGTAGTAAAATTTTGATGATAAACATCGTACCATGTTTTGGTATGGGATAAGATGTTCTTCTTTTATTTGATAGACATCAATAACTTGGTTAACCACAAGTTGTGAATCACCAAAGACTTGAATAGATCTAATTTGGAGGGACTAGGTATAAAATAGACCTAAGATAAGTGTTTCATATTCTACAATGTTGTTGATGTAGGAGAAACTTAATTAATATGCAATAGGAACTATGTGATTAGAAGGGTTGATAAAGACAATACCTACCCCTGCACTGCATACACATCAAAAACCATCGAATAACATGGTCAAAGTATCAAAATGAGTAGAATAGGTAGTGAAACCATTTCTAAATGTGTCACTAATAAGATTGGTTTCTAAGAGTGGTGTAGCTACCAAATGGTTTGCAATGATTTAGACCTTTATTGATTTATAGAGAACTATTTTTAAGTCAAACTCTATTAATAACTTGACCCATTTTGTGATGCAAATAGAGTGATGTGGTTTTTCCATGATAAAATTCAAGGGATATAATTTTTTGATAACTTGAGTCTCATTATTTACCATGTAATGTCAAATATTTTGTGTGGCAAAACTAATGCTAGACATAGTTTTTCTATTTTGAAATATTTTTTTTTAATCAACTAATGTGTGACTAATGTAATAAACTACTTGATTGATATGTTTATCATCATGTTATGCTAAGAGTGCTCCTAATGCATGATCCATTATTGAAATATATAAGAGGAAAGGTCTGTTAGGTATTGGTGGTACTAAGATATGTGGATTAAGAAGATATTGCTTGATTGTATCAAAACTGTCTTGATAGGCTTGGTCCTAGACAAAATTTGTATCTTTATTTAATAATTGAGTTAATGATTTAGTTTTATCAGCAAGTTGAGCAAAAAAATGGTAAATTTCTTGGATTTTGATTTGTAGGGATCGAATTTGTTTTAAGTTCATGGGAGGTAGCATGTCGATAATTTGTTTGACTTTCTTAGGGTCAACCTCTATGCCACACTAAGAAATAATGAAACCTAAAAGTTTGCCTAATGTAACTCCAAACACACATTTCTTTAGATTTAAGTGGACATTATATTGCCTAAGTTTTTGAAAGATATTTAATAAATCAATAGCATGATGTTGTCATTGTTTAGATTTGGCTAATATATCATTGATATAATCCTCAATAGTATGGTGAATCAAGTTATGAAATATATGTGTCATGGTACATTGATATGTGGCTCTGATGTTTTTTAATCCAAAAGACATGACAATGTAACAAAATGTACCCCAAGGTGTTGTAGAATATGTTTTCTTTTGATCTTCTTTAGCAATTTTTATTTGGTTTCATCTTACAAAGCCATCCATAAATGATAACATTTCATACCTAGCTGTGGAATTTATGATCATGTCAATTTTAGGTAAAGGAAATAATCTTTTGGGCATGCTTTATTTAAATCTTGAGAATCAAAACAACACCAAATTTATCCATTGGGTTTGACCAAAGGGACTATATTGGAAACCCATTCATGGTGTACTACTGGCTGAATGAATCTATCATCTATGAGGCATTGGATCTTGTCTTTGACTAAGAGAGCTGCCTTAAGATGAATTTTGAGAATTTTTTGTTTAAATAATTTATCATTTGGGTATAAGGGAATCTAATGAACTACTATAGATGTATCAATTTATAGCATATTTGAGTAAGACCAAGTAAAGAGTTTTAGAAAATATGTTAAATTTTGATGAATATTTGTGTCCTCTTCCTTTTGTAGGGCAGTGGCTAACAAGACAATGCAGGGATCTTGATCAGTTCTAAAATTGAAATGAACTATTTCCTCATTAAGTAATGTGGAATGATCTAGTATGTATGGGGTTGTAGGAATAGTATCATCTGAATCAACTAGTATGTCTTGGGGGAAATCTAGATTTTATCTAAAGTATGCATGGGTATTTGTGTGATGAGGAAATATATTTCTATGATAACAAGATGGGAGGCCCTCATATGCTTTGAGAAATTGTAAGAGGGATTCATCATTAGAGAATTCATCTAATGTGTACATATCTGGTGAAACCATATCATCAATAAGATCAAGATAGATCAATGATAATGTTGAAGTATGATTAACAGTGTGGTCTACATGTAATGGGTGGACAAAACTATATATGCTTTGAAGTGATATAAGAAGGTTTATCATGAAGAAGGGTAAGTTGAACTCCCAACCCTTGCTTACCATATTGTGTGGATTCCTCAATAGGATTGATGATTCTTTATTCATAGTTTTCAAGACATTTTCCATGATATTCCATCTTATTAAGACATTTAAGTGCAAAGAGTGAAGTAAACTAGTGATTTGGTGTCGGTGCTATTACAAAACTTGAAATTGTCTGATGTGTTGAATGGTTTGAGGGTGCATTATGAGTAGTGGGTTGTGTAGGTATATTACCAAGATTAAAGTGTAAAATATAATTCTATGGAGATTTGGCAACCTGATAGTATTTAAAAGGTTCATTGTCTATTGGTCATGTGTAGATGTATCCACTATGACTAAATTTTAGACAAATATGAAGTGTGGAAGGGATTGCATGCATATCATGAATCCAAGGCTGACCAAGTAATAAATTATAACTGAGGTCATTTGGCATGACTTGGAAAGTAGTTGGTAGTGTCTTTGGTCCCAAATTAAGATTGAGTGTTATTTTACCCATGAATTTCTATGGAATGTTATCAAAACCTCTGATGTTCATGTCAGAATGGTCTAAATCTTGAGGTTGTATATTAAGATGTTTAAGAAAAGAAATGTTACAAATGTTGAATCCTAAACCATTATCAACTAACATGCTTTTTACCCCCACATCATTGATTAGTAATTGAATAAATAGAGGTAGATGTTGTTCAATGATGTGTCATGGGGGTAAATCCTCTTTCTCAAAGGAAATATGCTTTTTAGTCCATTACATTGTGTTGAGGATAGAGGCAACGTAAGCTTTTTCAACTGAAATAAGAATTCTAGTATTGTAAAGGGATGCATATAATACATGTTTGTAAACATATAATCACTAAAATATCTAAATAACTGAAACTATATTGGAAGGGGTGCTACCCTAAGTGATAAAGCTATAGCCATAAGTGTAATCAACCTACCTATCTTTGTTAACTTAGGTGATATCATGTAACACATGATCTACTATAGGCATAAAGTTGGTAGTAGGTGTGGGATAAGAGTTAGATATACCAAGTTTGAAGGGAGGAGGGATAGATATAACTGCTAGTGTTTGTTTGTGTCTAGTAGTGATAGGAAATACTCAAAATTATCTAATGAGTTATATGCATCTAGGTAGAAATCATGAATGTGAAATGAAATGCATGAAATTAGAGTTAAAAGTTGTATAGAAATATGTTTATAAAGAGAATTCCATATAAGAGATAGTAAGCAAGGGAGAGAGAGCATTAATTTGTTCGTTAATGCATAAAAAACTTTGACATGTGCTATTATATTTCTAATATGTTTAGTAATATAAACTTGAAAATATTTCCATATGAGAGATACAAATCAAGGGGCAGAGAGCATGAAATTGTGCATGAATGCATAAAAGAATTTTCTATGTGCTATGATATTTGTAATGTGTTTAGCAAGATAAAATTGAAAATTTTTCCATATGAGAGACACAAAGCAAGTAATGAAATCTTGTATTAAAGTAAAGTACACATTGCTTTGAAGAAGAGGGATCTTATTATGTTTAAAAATAATTTTCTTTATATCATCCCATATTATGAAATGTAAGCATGAAATGCAAAGAATGAAGCTTTGTACTAACATATGGTAAACTTCATCATTCATGTACATGATAGGACCAAGTATGGTCTCCTTATTATTTGCAAGAAATGTAAGAAATATGTGTAAATAAGTGAGATCCATTTTTGTTATTATGTGAAATCTGATTTTAGATGTAAGGTGATACCTCAAGAAAACAAAGGGAGCTAGTATATGCAACTAGGGTTTTGAAAAATGATATTTTTAAATTTACTAAAGAATTTTAAAAATTAAGGTGAATTTTTGATTTAAATATGTAGGTAAAAAATCAAAAACTTATTGGAAAATTCTTGATTTGAAAGGATCTAGTGGATGCAACTAGGGTTTGGGAGAAAATAATTTTAAAAAAAAATACTATGGAATTTTAAAATTTAAAGTGATGCAAGTAAAAAATCAGAAAAATATTAGAAAAATCAGCAAGGAATTTTTGCTATGGTTTTTAGGCACAGACAAAGTAAGTTAGGTTCACCAAATGATTTAACTATTTTGGGAATATTAGAGTCTTATTCCTAATTTATTTAAGGTTTTGAGTTAAATAAATTATTAAATAATATTGGGTTAATTAATATACTAATTTGTATTATTTAATTGTAATTTAAACCTTTTTAAAAATAGTAATAGGTGTGGAGAAATGTAACTTAGCTTAAACTAGATTGAGATGGCTGAGACAAGGTCTAGAATCTACTATGGAGGATTGTGACAATGTCATGAATTGGGATCTAGCCTTCATTTAATGAAAGGATAGGAGTACCAAAATAGGACACCCTAGGGTTCAGTGTTATAGTCCTTCTCTATTGTTGTTGTCCTTGAGACCTGAGCTTTTTGGGTTTTGTCTACTACCATTGTGTGAGTCTGCCTATGAAATTTTAGATGCTAAATGTCTAAACAAATCCCTATAGAGATGATTTAGTATTCAAACCCTAAACTCCATTATGATTTGATGAAATTTGAGAGAGTGGGGGTTAGTCTGTGTAAGATGCACTGAACGTGTATCCACACTCCTTGTGTGGGAACGCTTGCTACATACCAATACTTTAAAGAGGGATTAAGCCATATGTAGTTCTCCCACTTGATGTGCTTTGTGAAATAATGTGTATGAAGATGAAAAATGCTAAAATAGGTGTGTTTGAGGTGGCTAGGGATTGATGTAAGGGTTTGAATAAGCTTGTGGTCGTATTGGATGGTTATATGCAAAGAATAGGGAAATATACCTGAGTAGTCTTGCTTGTATTATTGTTTACTTTGTGATATTTTCAAACACCTTATAAATTAAATTTGAATGGGATTTTATAGAGATATGTTGGTCATGGGTCAAATGTATTCATGTTAGGCTGACATAATGAGGAAGATAAATCAGGAGAAAATGGTCACCAAGGCTTGAAATGTGATTGGATAGGTGTGACAAAATTGGACACCCTAGTGTCTGATGCTAAAGTCCAAGTTGGGCACTATTATCTTGAGGGTATGAGACCTAGGGGATGGAATTGTCATAGGAAAATCAGCCTAGAGGAGGTGGAATCACTGTCTAGAAGGATATGGATGACTAAGAATCAGTGAAAAGGTGCCTAGAAGGGTCATGAGAGTAAGTAAGAAGAATCTATGGGTTGGGTGTCATATGCCACACTCAAGTTACTAATTTTCACATTTTATATGATTAAATTAAGTGTGATGTCAAAGGCCAATGTACAAGAAGACCTAAACCTTATGTAGTCTACAAAGATGTCATCAGTTGGTGTAGTATGATTTGGAGTCTTACAAGGACTGCATTTTTAAGGTGAAGCTTAAGTTTCTCATGGTTTTTAGTAGTGAAATGAAGGAGTTTAAAAATGAATATTAAATATATTCAAATATTAGATCATCTTAACTTATCTAATTCCTCCTTTCTAATAATCATCTTATTTAAAGCTTGAATGGTCACCTACAACCACCTTGGCTTGGCCTAGATATGACATGTGAAAGAGGTTAAACAAGAATGGTTGATGGATCAATGAGAGTGTTTTTATGGAGGGTACATGATAAGAATGGTGTTTCAAGAAGATTAATAATATTTAAATGAGGGTCCAATTCTATTACCACCTAGATCATCATCTACAGTCACCTAATAAGATGAGGTAGGGAGTTACAAGGGACAAAAGTTGAAGAGCATTATATGTGTTAGAGGTAGGGGTATAGGATAAAGGGGTCATCGTGAGAGGTGTTAAGGGATGAGGAAGACTTATTGGACCTATTTTAGGTCTTAAATTATTACCTTCACTCACCAAGATGAGAATTCAACCTAGAAAAACCACCTATAGAAGTCAAATGACCATCTACAACTACACCCTAAGAACTCCATATGAGTTGACTATGTAAATCAATAAAAAGAAGGTTGGTGACAAGGTTGTGAGGATAGGAAGAGATCATTATGAAGTTGATAAGATATTGGAAGGGTTATCAACACGTTTTAAATATTTGAAAGAAGCTAAAGGTTAAGTTGGACAAAGCTTATCCTTTGACATATAATCAAGAAGTAAGTTGACTACTTATAGCTGCACATAAATGTTTGGCTAGGGGGTTGATTTAAAAGTGGTAGAGGATATAATTGGCCTAATTGAGATAATAAAATTGACTAAGAGGTATTAAGGAGTTTATTCTCTCCACTCAGAGGTAGATAAAAGTCTCAGATAATCTTTTTTAGGGCCAAAACTAAGTGAACATAGCCATTAGGCCTATAGGCTTAATACAGGCAACTAGGTATAACATATAACATGTGACATTGTGGACAAAGGATTTGGATTGTTTATGGTAAAGGTTTGGTGGAATAACTTGGTCATGAAGATAGGCATATAGGTCTAAATAGCAAATAGAGCTGGGACCAATAATATCTCATATTATTATGATAGTTGAAGGTTTATGAGTTGGCACTAACATATTTTCAATGAGAAATTGGTATTATTTGGTCATGTCTATATGATGAATCAATGATATAATGGTGGCTATGGCATATATTATTCTATTACTATCCCTTGTTATATGTTTAATTTAGATGTTGGCAATCTACTATTTGAGAGTGTCAACTATGGCCTTGTATGGGACCAATTTGCCATCCTTAGTCTATAACCTAATTGATCATTAACTGAGAATCACCATAAACCTTTAGATGATGTATGTTTCATTATAGTGCCTATCAAATCCTTGAAACAAGTGTTTCATAGTCATCTATGTTGTTGGTACAAGGAAAGCTGATCCTAAATGACTTAGGATTTAGATCCCCCTATGGTGTAATGAATAAAAGGCTTACCCTTGATTCATGTGTAGTGAATGAACCATCAAAATATAACTTCTAGTGCTAATCCTCAAGAGGTGTTTCAATGATGGTCATAATGTATTTGTCTAGGAATTGGAATTTTAGTGGTGCTATATCTACAAGTGGTGCTTCTACACGCTGATCTATAAGAACTTACCCCTTGATGGATTTTTGGTTGACACATTCTATCTCAAATTCATTGAGGAAAATGATCTATTTGGGCATATGGCATTGTAAAGCTATTTTGGATAGTACATACTTGAGTGGATCTGCTTTTGAAATGACCATGGTCTTATTATTTAACATGTAATGTCATAGTTTTTCAGCTATGAAGACCATATATAAATAAACTTTTTCAATAGGCATATAATTGTGCTCATATGCAACCAGTGTAAAAATTAGATAGTACATGGCATGTTCCTTTTTGTTATCATCATTTTCAGTGAGAAGTGCTCCTAGGGATTTATTAGTAGTTGATAGATATAAGAGGAATGACTTTTTGAGCATCGATGGAAATAAAATAGGTAGATTTGCTAGATAGTTCTTCAAATGCTAAAAAGCATTTTGGCATTCATTATCACAATGAAAATCTACCCCTTTCTTTAGGAGGTGTGTGAATGGGTAGATATTTTTGTCCAACTAAAAAATGAAGCATCTAATAGATTCTATTTTGCCCTAAAAACTATAGAGCTACTTTAGATTGGTTAGTGGTGGCATATTTGTTATGTCTCATATTTTGGTTGGGTTAAATTCAATGCCCCTATGAGACACAATGAATCCAAGAAATTTTCTTGAATTAACTCCAAAAACACACTTATTAGGATTGAGACTAACTTTGTACTCACATAATCACTCAAATATCCTCTTTAGTGTTACTAGATGATCAACATTGGTCTTTGATTTACCTAGTATGTCATCGATGTAGTCTTCAATAATATCATGCATCATATCATGAAATATGACGGTCATGGCTCTTTGGTAGGTGACCCTAGCATTTTTGAGACCAAATACCATAACTTGATATTAAAATGTTCCCCATGGAGTGGTGAACATTGTTTTGTGTTAGTCTTCTAGTTTAATTCAGATCTAGTTGTAGCTTGAGAATCCATTCATCAGTGAAAGCATTTCATAACCCACTATGGAGTTGATAATCATGTAAATGTTTGGAAAATAAAAGTCATCCTTGGGGTAAATTTTTTTTATGTCTCTAAAATCAGTGTAGATTCTGATTCCTTTTAGCTTTTTACTAACTGACACAACATTCAAGATCCACTATCAGTAGTCAATCAGTCACATACATCTCACTTCCAAGAATTTTTATAACTCTTTATTCACTACTATAGTAATGCAAGGGTGCATCTTGAATAATTTTTATTTCATAGGTTTGGAATTAGGATGTACCACAAGGTGGTGTACAACAAAGGTGGGGTCCAAACTAGGCATGTCAAAGTACACGCAAGAAAATATATCAACAAATTCCCTCAAAAGGGTGATAAAGACTTCAATTTCCTCCTTAATGAGGGATGGACCTAATTTGATCCATTTCAGGTCATTTGGAGTCCTGATGTTAAATTCTATCATGTCCTCTACTAGAAGGGTTGAATCATATTCTAGAATGGCTGGCAAAGATTTAAACTAGCATGTAATGGTAGAATCCTCTATTAGTTCTGAATCCTAAAGTTATCCTAGGCATGATGAATTAGAATCCCCCAATGGTAGGGATGGCCATGCAATAATACAATTAGAAACTCTTGGATGATTTGGTCAAAATCTTGTTGTTCTTCAAGATTGAACTTGGACCCATAGATAAGTTCATCATTGGTGGTATCCTAGATGATTCAATCAAAATCTTGTTGTTGTTTTTCAAGACTAAAATCAAACCCATAAGAAAGTTCATCATTGATGTTTTCCTAGTCTATGTTTGAGGAAGGTTGAAGACCCCCATCTAATGGTTCTTGAAATAGGTTTTCACTAGACTGACCTTTATCTTTACTATTTCCTTGGTCTAAAAGCACCTTGAAGAGGTTTTCAGTTTGGGACTCAATATTTTATTTAATTTTTTATGGATAAGGGTGTTCACCCATTCTCTAAAATAGGCTATAGGATCCAATTTTATTGAGAACCCTTATTTTTGGTCTCCCAACAAAACATTATCCCTAAGGATTAGAAAATTGTAGAAGGTCTCATCATTCTAAAACTCATCAACCAACACTATTGATTCTTGTTGGCCCCTATCTTTAAATTGGGGATAATATAAAGGAAGGAGATTGAGGTGAATAACTAGTCAAAGGGTATAAATGGCACTAGTTTTAAACAAAATAATATAGGCTAGGTCATTAAAAGGGTTATGATCAAAATCCGCTTCACTATCAACATCATCATCACTAGTCATTGGTGATGGAACTTGAATATGCTATGTTGGGTCACCCCCAGGTGGTTTAAATCCAAGTCCATATGTTCTTTTGTAATGAGTGGCATAAATTGGCTCAAGTGGTCCTTATTGATTCAGTCCAAGGCCTCTTCCTTCATAGGCATGCTTTTCCATTATTTTGTTTGAAATTGGATACTTGGCATTGATATAATAGTTGGATAATTTGTCATTATACAACCATGATTCATCATCTGTAAGAGGGTCCTATTCTTGACCAGAGGCTGGTATGAAAATGATTGGTGTGGGAATATGTAGTTTATATTTACCATTCCATATAAGGTGGTTTGGATTTAGGTCTTCCAAAGGACTTAAGGTTCCATGGAAGCTTAGCAATATGTAGTGTATCATGGGTTAATATTCTCCTGGGTCATTAGCTAAAACGGTATAATGATTAGATATTTTAGAAAGTAGTATGTGGGAAAGTGAATCAGGGGTATCTGGGTCAATGTAGTTGGCCTTTGGTAAATAAAAAAGTATTTCTTTTCAATTATCCTTCTTAGTAACTAGATTCAAGCCAAAATGATAGTTATAGCTTTGGTACCTAGCCTCTAAATGCTTGCAATGTTTGTATGGATGTAAATCTATAGGAATAGTAACCTCCATACCTAAATGAAAGAACTTGATACACTAGTACAATGTTGATGGGATTGCATGAACTTCATGTATTCAAGGCTTTCCCAAAAGCATATTATATGAAAAATCAAGGTATACCACATGACATAGTGTATCATGGGTCAAGGGACCAATGATAACTATCAAAATAATGGTGCCTTGTGATTCCCATTCTTCATTGTTGTAGGTTTTGATTATGATTATTTCTACTTGGAGATCTTCTATTATGTACCTAAGAAGCTTGATGAGCTTTAGAGACACAATATTTAGGCCTGATCCATTATTTATGAGGACATGTTTCACCTTGTGCTATGTTATGACATGTTTGATGTATAATGGATTATTATTTAAAGGGCCAAGGGATGACGTATCACTTTGGTTGAAGGTTAATTATTGGCTTGGAGCTATATGTCCAACCAAAGCTTGAATTTTTTTGTGAGATATGTCATTGGAAACTTGGGATTGGCCAAGGAAATATGTCAATATGTTATTTTGGATTATAGATGTATGCAACAAATCCAAAATAGAGTTTTCTGTGTCTTCTTTGGAATTCACCCTAGTGGGTAAATTTTTAGGGGCAAGACCAGATATAGAATCCCTTACTAAAATGGTTAAAAGGAAATGGGTCATTCGAGGAGAGGTTGAAATGGCTCCAATTTTGAATGGTTTCTTCTTGTTGAATTTCAACTGTAAAGAGGACATGAATATGGTTCTGTGTGGAGGACCGTGGTCTTTTGGCAAATGTTCTTTAACTATTAAAAAATAGGAGCCTAACATGGATCTTTTAGATTCTTTCTTCTTAAACACTCCCATTTGGTAAGACTTCCTGGCCTCCCTTTAGAGTTTTGGCATGAGGACATTTTTAAAGGTATAGCCAGCTCTTTTGGTGAACTAGTGGCTTTGGATAATGCAACGGCTACCAGATCCAAACTTCAACATGCTAGACTTAATGTTAAAGTAGCAGATTTGAATAATCTCCCAGAAAAAGTGGATTTAATTTTTAAGCATGGTAAAAAAACTCAAAGGTTTGTTTTTGAAGATCTGCCCAATTCTTGCTATGTTTGTAAAAAATAGGGGCATTGGGCCAGAAACTATCCTTACAAAAGAAAAAATTATTCAAGCAGTGTTTTGGATGACATAAATACCAAGGTACAACACAAGAAAGTATGGATACCCAAATAAAATAAACAACAAGAACTAAATAACAATGAAGATAATAAAGTTCTGCATGCTGAGGAGGAGAAAGAGATTTCTAGTGAAGATCCCAAAGTTCCACAATCAGAGGCAGATGAAGAGTTTGTTGATGAGAATGAAAATTCTGAGCAAGAAGGCTATGGGCTGCAATTAGAAACCAAAATTCCTAAATAAAGAATAGATGATTTGATAGATTTATCAAAACAAATCGTGGGCTGTCGAAAGATGGAAGACCGATGGGGAGATGTAGAAGACAAAACTGAGCTGGAGGAAGGAAAATTATTGGATGGAATTGAAAATAAATTAGAGGAAGGAGGTCCTCTTATTTCTTAGTCCAGGGAGATTTAGGTTGAGAATGCTTCCCCTCTAAAGGAGCTAAACGTAAATGATAATGGAGAAAAAATAAATCACCTTCTAAACCAAAGAAAAGTGCTGATAAAAAAGACCATTATAAAGGGCGTTGAAACAAGAAGCAGCAAAAAAGACTAGAAAATGAAGGTGAAACATATGGCTTATACTAAGAATAAATTTGGAAAAGGAGATGGATAGTTTTTAAAAGTGAAACCAGATGTTGGCTTTCTAGACAGACCAGGAAGAAGATCTGCAAAGAAAAATAGAGAGCTAGAAAGTAAGCAGAATATTGCTGATGGTAGGTAGGCAACTATTCTGGACTTTACCCCTCAAAAATAGTTAGAAAATCTTTATTTGGAATTTTAGGGGGTGTAATATAAAAAGGATAATGATGTTGCCCCTGTTTTACCTATTTTTTCTACTAGTTTTTAGTAGGCTTAAGGATTGCTTATCCTAGTGCTTGTAATTGCTCTATCTTTTTTAATTCTATCAAAGGGTTTCGGGGCCCCTTCAAAACCTATTTTTACCTCAATCTAAAACAAATCCAAAATAGATATTTGTGTAGGCATATTTTGTATTTTTTCCACAATATCAAATGTATTTTCTTAGAAAATAGTGAATGGTTTGTTCTAGGCTAAAATGGTTGGTTGGATGATGGGTGAAGTGGCAAATGGCTATGGGCCTAGTATGGTAATCTTTGATCATCAAGTTGTGATTTAACAATTAAATTAGATACATGACCATTTTTAATAATAAATAGAGGTGGAGAGGGACCAAATAGGATGTCTCGATTGTAAATGCACTTGTATGTAGTCACAAGCTAATGACAAGTTGAGTATAAGGTCCAAAAGTAGTAATCCCTATTTATTGGTTTGTCTATATGTAGTCTTAGGTCAAATAAGGATTACCAACATGGTTTGGTTTATTGGGTATGATTATAAATGGTCTTATTTTATTATAATTTTGTCTTGGATTGATGGAGATGGTGTTAATGTGACCTCCTATAATATGACCTATAACTTTGTAGTCATGTGCAACTGCATGGTAGTTCTATTAGTCATTGGCATCATTATAGCCTTAGTTCTATCCATTTTATTGATGTTATTAATTTTTCTACTGATTTTATTAATTCTATTAGTTTTGCCTTGGTTGTTGATACTATTGTTATTGCCATGTTAGCTACTGTTGTTGTTTCTATTAGTTTTTATGTTGGGGAAAGGGGTTTTGATAGATTCCTAGATTTTGATCAGATGTGGAATCTCTATTAGCCAATGTTAGCTCCTCATTTTCCAATATATACTCAATCACATGTTTAATTTCACATAATAATGAAAATTATGGATATTAATCCAATGATACTCAAAAAATTCATTTGGCCTATAGTAATATAGATAGTCAAGTCCCTCATGATAGTGATTTGGAATAGGCTAGTTAATTAGATTAGCTATAACTAGCTTGAAAAACACAAATTCAATGGGTTCTCTAAGGTTACTAAAGATGTGGTGAGTAGGCATAGTTCTCCTTGGAGGAGGGTTTTGTAAAGGCATAGGTTGTTGCATTTGCTATGCTGGTCTAACTACTATGCTTTTTGCATTTGATGAAGAGGTTATTGCTTAGGAATAATTTACACATATGGCATAGGCTAAGTAGATGGTGTTTTCACTATTTTGACATGTCATGACTTGATTAATCCATTACTCATAACATTATTGTTATGATTGAACTACTTGGGTTTATCATAATAATTGGCCTAGGCTAGTTGTAATGCTTGCTTTTGGACTTGGTTCTAATTTTGGCCATTGTTCTAGTTTTGGTTTGGGTTCTAATTTTATGAGGTAAGTTTAATGATGCCTTTTTTAATAAGGGTTCTTTCGATCAACAAACCTTTATCAATAATCTATTTGAAATTATGTGCACATTATAACTCCAGATTATAAGATATCTTGCTATGTAAATTCTTAATAAACATGATGGTTAGTTGCTTGTCTAGTAGACTATGGGTAAATTAGATTTTAAGGGATTTCCATAACTATAGATAACTTGTGAAGCTTTCACTGGCCTTTTGTTTTACTTACATCAAATATACCAATGAAATCTCATGTTTGAGATTGTAAGAGAAGTGTTGTATAAAATTTTCTAAAAGGTCAATGAAATCATAAACTAAATTCTTATGTAATTTTAGGAACCATTCCAAGGCTTATCTTACTATACTCCTTGGAAATAACAAAAAAGGTATATGTTGCTATAGGCCACTAGTTTTCATGCAATAAATAATTTTGTCAAGTGGGCTTTGGGGTCATGTTTCCCCTTGTATTTGTCAAATTTTGGTGGTTCATATCCTGGAGGAAATGGTATTTAAAAATACTCCATGTTGAATGGGTAAGAACACACATCATCCAGCTTAAAATTTTTAGTTTGTTTCCTGGATTGGATGGTGACAATTGCATCCTTTATTTATTTCAGTTCTTGTGCTAGGAAACTAGTGGGAACATTGGCTTGAGGTAGAGTCTAGGCATTTAAAAGTGGATTATTTTGATCAGGGTATAATGGAGGCATTTATTATGAACTATTGGTTTGTTTGGGGAATGGAATAGTAATATGCATACATGGATTAGGGTCTGATTGTTGAAATTGCACATGCTGCTATGAGATATTCTAGTTGGTATTAGGTATATAGGCCTAGTTTTGGGGAAATTGTGGTTTAGATGGAAGGATATGGCCGTACTATGCCTATTTAGGTTGAATAGGGACATGCTTCCAACTAGTCATACCTTGTTGATTGAGGGGAACTTGTGAAACAAGACCCTATCATTGAATTTATTGTATGTTTGGCATGAAAGGTAATTGTTGCCTAATTGGTAATTATGGAACATTAGAACCTCTTGGTTACATGAATCCTTGTTGGGAGTTGGATGTATGTTAGAGATTTGACATTTATTACTAACTAATACTCATATGTTTAAACATCATTTGGTTTTGTATTGGCATGCTAGTCTATGACTAAAGAGGTATGATCATCACTACCTACCAAGGTGGAACATTTGTTGCCCCCTGTTGAGGTGGAAAGATGTTTTGCCTCTACTACATGGATATGTTGGATGGTGCATATTATTGTGGAATATTATTCATCACCTATTTTGGCTGAGTAACATTTGTCACATGTTGTTGAGGCATGACACTAGTTATGGTTTGACTACTTAATCCTTGATGTTGAGTGATTGAAGAAGAAAATGGTTGAGGATTAGGGGTAGTTGTTTAATGTTGGGAGGTATAAGTTCCTTCCCCTATGTTTTTGAACCACTCACGGTGATAACTAAAGGAAAATTTTATGGTTGACTAGTTGTTTGTACATTCACACCATTTTGGTCTAAATTGGATGTTATTTACATATTGTCCACTATGTTTGGCTTACTATTCTGCATAGAAGCAAAGGGCACTTCCTTGATAGTTGGGGTACTGAACATTTTTTCTTCCAAGGTGATTTATGCAACTAGGTCTAAAATTTGATTTTCTTGGCTAGTCAATTCAATTAAGACTCTTGTTGAAGGAGCTAACTCAATAAGAGGAGAATTTGACATGGCCATATTATTAAAGTTATGTGCTAAGTTTAGATATGTTTGGTATGCTTTTTATATTTAAATGAAGTGGTCCTCCATGAATCCCATTTGTGTGACAAACATACAAGGATATTGATATGGCATCGGTACTATAGCATGAAGGTTGATAAAATAGGCCTATTTATTATTCTTATTGTAAGACATGTTGTAAGGTTATCTTACTAGACTTGGCAAGTTTTCATGGGGAAATTTTACCAAAAAATTAGATCCTACCTTTGTGTCTCTAATTAATACCTCATATTTATTTGATAGAAAGTGATAATCAACTATATAAGGGTCATAAGATGATGGAATTATAATGTAATATGGTTATTATTGAACCCATTCCATAATCATAGGTACATTAGCTAAATATTGGGCCATTTATTCTTGGTCCTGCTCTAAGTATGGATGTGTGCTAACCAAATAATGGGCCAAATGATCTTGACTCTATTCCCCTATTCGAATGTTATAAGCTGGATAAGAATTCATCTACCAAATTACATCATATCCATAAGGTTTTGAATAAAGTCCTCTTATTTGACAACATTTCCATATCTTAGATTATACATGACTCCACTATGTGGAGAGTGAGACATGGTCAAATCAATGGAAAATATTTCATGATAAGAGGGGTTAGAGTTATACAAACTCTAAAAAGCTATGTCTAAAAAGACAAAAGGTTTAAACTCTATCTAACTTGGTAAAAACATTAGAGCTGTATCTCCAAAAGGTCTATGTAAGGATTTGGTGAATTTTGTCTAACATCAAATGTCTACCATTAAATATATCACATAAACAATGTCAAATAAATGAGATAAAAATAAGACCCCAAACTCTAAGGTCCAAATTATTTCAAATAGGTCTAATCTAAAATAGGAAAATTTTATAGGTCTTTTGGCCAAACATGGTGTCAAAATCTAGGCTCAAATAAGGCATGTTCTAGGACTCTTGGCCAAACACAATTTCAAAATCTAGACTTGAAACAAAGGCATATTTAATATAACAAACTTGGAACATTTTGATAAAGACTAGGCACTTGATTCTAGGCATGAAATTGATCAAAATGACATGAGTCATGAAACAAAAGGCACTTGGAGATAGAATGATTCTCTCAAATAAAGGCACAAACAATATAGTTTTCAAATTTTTGGGTAATGAATTAACTTAAGTTATGCAACCCAAAGGAGAAAGATCTCTATATCAGCCCTTATGAGACAAGGCCTACATAGAAATCAATCAATGTTTGAATCCAAAATTGTTAAAGTTAATAAAAAACTCAACTTAGGAAAACTTAGGCTTACTTTACCAACAAGCTAGGTAAATTTGAATAGCATAACAATGCTAAACAAAATATCCAACAAGGCACATGGTTTGGTTTAAAAAATGTGAAGCTTGGACACAAGACAAGCCAAGTCTGTCAAATAATGCGAGTATGTAATAACATTATTATTCTCTAAAGATATAAATAATGGTTTATTTTAGAGACCCTAAGGCAAAAAACTTGACTTGATTTGGGCAGTGTAATGTTACTTGTTTTAATGAAGTGACACACTCAACATTTTTGACACAAATTTTAAGGCAAATGCACAATGTCAAATGGATGGCATAACACCTCCTCAAATAATGAAGTCGTGTGGACACAAGAGTCATTTTTGATGTGGTATAAACAAACAAAGTTTTAGACTAAAAACACCAAGCAATAAAGGAATAAATGACATAACATCTAAATGTAACATCCTAAATCCTATAAAGGTTAGTCAAATGGGGTGAACTAAACCTTATAATATATGACTGTCTATATGGTCCAAAGTGTGGTTAATGTAAGGGATGTAACATATCAATTGGATCCATGTCAATCAACTTATTATGAAAAGGTCTTATCCTTTTCACAACCAATACATCTATAAATTACTTAGTATAGTGAGATGTCTTGATCGATCATATATTTCGGGCCAACTTGCCATTAATAGAGTTTTATTAACTACTCAAGCAAACATCCCAATGGGGCAATCCCAATTTACATACCCCCTATAAAGAGCGGTTGAATTAAATGTTAGGAAATGAAGCCCCATGTTAAAGCTTCCCTAAATAACTTTTGAAGAAGCTATGAACTCCCTCTCACAAGCAATTTACATAAAATAAAACTAACTAGAAAGACTTTAAGGTTTCTTTTATATCACCTAAACCATCGGGGTTTTTGAGAGATCTTAGACAAAATTCTTTCTATGCCTTGGATCAGGCATAAATGTAAGTGAAAAGATACTTTTGGTTATCCAAGTTCCCTATAGAGGATGGGGTGAGAGCATACGTGCACTCTTCTTTTTATGAAAATAAACAAGCAACAAACACTTTTAAGAAATGCAATCAAAATAAGTGTTGATTTTAGGCACTAAAATTGAAATGTGTGATGAAGTTATTTACTTGGCCCCTTGGCTTATTCTTGTAAAATATTGAAATAATTTTGACAAAAAAACTTAAGTAAAAGCACCTATGTTCATTTTAAGCACTTAAAACCAAATGTTCAAGATTTAGCCAATTTAATTTTTAAACACCAAAATGAAGTGTTTTAATACTTAGCCATTCTAGATTTGTTTTAAACACCAAAATCAAATGTTTAGGACTTAACCATTCTAGGTTATTTTGAGGCACTAAAATAAAATGTTCAAGACTTAACAAGTTTATTTTAGCACCAAAATGAAGTGTGTAATACTTAGATAACTTCATTTTAAACACCCAAAATGAAATGTTCATTAGTCTAAACTCACAAATTCATGATTTATTCCCACCTTAGACTTGAAAGGGTTAGAGAGTTTCCCCATAATTTAAATCACTTTAAATGATGAGAAAATAAGCTTTCAAAACATAGCTCTCAATTTTACTTTTTTGAAAAACACAAAGACCGACATTAGTTAAAACTGACTGATGCCAATTTGTGATAACTGATATTGGTCAATAAGGACTGAGATAGGTTCCTATAAACCTAAAGGCAAAACCAAAAAGAGATAAAAAATGATAGAAAATTTTCAAAACCTATAGGGAGATGATTAGATAAGGAATATAAAGACCAATGAAACCAAGAAATAATGAGTAGGAATGCTAAAAAGATTCAAATACAAGCTTTATAATCATGTTTTCCCTTGCAACCTAACCAATGACAGTCATCTAGAATTGATCTCAATTCGGTATAACTAATTATAATTTGGTATAAATGATGCTGGTTATGCTTGACTAATGTCAGTCTCTATTTAGATTTGAGTTAGTATAAAAATTTAAAATATGATAAAAATAAAACTTTGATTTTGATGATATTCAAGCATTCATTTGAAGATTTATGAGTTATATCTTGGTCTCCTTGGTATGTGGGCTGCGTTTAGTGTCCCATTGGGTATGTCATTTTTTATCATAAGAATTTGAAAATAGAGAGGAGGTTAGATTAAGTGTTAGTTTTCAATAAACAATGAAATAAACACACTAAAAATCTTAACATCTCCATACCTAGATTATAAGGGGGACTTAGTGAAGAAAAAATAATTGAAAACTCAACTAAAATGTAAAAGAAATAAGATCTATTACCTTTTTTTAATACTTAAAATGATGTGTTCATTTGGCTTGCTTGGCTTGTGCTGAAAGTGTCTTTGGCAAATGGAGTTGAATGGATCCTTCTCTCCTTGGAACCATGGTAGCTTGATGTGGCTCTGGCTTGTTTATTGGATTCACTTATGATTTTGGAATTATAACACTATTGCTTGAAATCTTGTCATAAAACTTGTATTATAACTTTACTATGTCCAAGCTCTCCAAATGAAGAGGCAAATGCTTGTATTTATAGGTTTAGAAACTAACCCCAACTCAAGGTGGGTTAAAGTGTAGTTTAAGTTTGGAATGGGTTAAAAACTAAGGTTAGTGAGTTAATGTAACCTATTAGAGTTAAAATGTGTCAAAAGATCATGATTTTAAATGAATATCCATGGGTTAGATATATTGAGATATTCACAAAGCTTGACAAATCACAAAAGGTGATTATGAAAACCTAGGATATTCTTAATTTTTGAATTTTCTTTTTTAGAATTTCATTAATTGCAAATGGGTAATTAAACTAGGTATTTAATTAGGTTTTGAATTTTAATTAATTTTTATTAGGATTTTTATCATTTATAATATTTTATTTTATGTGTTCACTTGCCCCACTTAATAGGTCTATAAGCTAAATTGCATGTTGTGATGCTGCAAGATGATTGGAGATGAATACATGAGAGGTTTTTTGTTGTTTATGGTAGGATACCAAAAATAGGGATGCCTTAACACATTTTTAAGCTTTGAAAAATGATGAAAAATAAAATTTGTGATGTTAAATTATTCTTAGGTTTAATTTACAATAGTTGGTAAGAATCGATCTGAAGTTTGATCAAAGCCATTGGTGGCCAATTTTAGGTGTCTACAGAATGAGAGATGAGTGAAGTAAGGTAAGAGAAGAATGATGAATTTGGTGAATTTTATATGATGGTGAGGAGAATATGTAATAACTCACATGATCTTAGACCTAGATAAAGAGTATAAATGTGGGAAAACAATGAGTTGGGGTTAAGAAAGTAGTTAGACCTATAAATCGTAAGCCAAAATAATTGATAAGTAGAGATATTTGATGAAATAATGAGGTTTTAAAAATATTGTAAAGTGTAAAGGGGAATTTTATATACTCCATTGAGGTAATATTAGTTCAAAACCAACTCAATAAAACTCTCACTAACTCATTTCTCTCTTAGACCTCTTTAATTACTTGTTTCTCAACCTGAGGGCCAATTTCTATTATTAATATATTTATTGACAAGATGAATGGGGATAAATGGTGATTTAAGGTGGTATATGGTTCCAATAAAAATAATATTGTGTAATTAGGAGAGAAATAGAGGTGTTTTATTTATGAATAATCATTAAGACCCCAAACAGGGTTGAAAACCTCTCTTAAACCCCAACAGTGACCAATTTGTAGAGATGGACCTTAAATGCACAAAAAATGACATAATTTGGACCTTAAAACTACCATAGGTTATTTTATACTCTATGTGTATCCTTCACATGCAATTTTGTTGTACTTTCACTTGTACAAATTTATATAAACCTATAAATTTTTAATGTTTTTTGACTAAAATAGGGTTTTGGAGAGCATGAGTTGATGTCAATAAATGAGAGAGGTGGTTAAAGAGTTATTTTACATTTATAAGCTAAAAAATATATAAAAAAAATTCTAAAAAATTCCCAAACTATTAAAATCTTTCAGGCTAGTCTGAAAATGCTTCAAAAGGGCAAGCTTGTCAATGGCCATTTCAAGGTTTTCATACTTCCACAGTGTTTCAAATCACCAAATTTGACATGGAGTATGGTGATATCATATTTAAATTTAATAAAGTTGGTTTTTATAGTTTCACATGTGTGGGTGGTTTTAGGAGCAAGATTCTCACTTTCTAGGCCTAGGAGGGCTAATTAGGCTTAATTTGGGAGAGAAATTGAGATAGAAAATATATCTACACTCAGGATATAATAATTTTTTTTTTTTTTGGATATGTAAGGGGATATGTTATATCTAAAAATAATCCAATTTTTCTATACTTATCTCCATATTATTCCAAGCAAGGAGGTTTAGCTATTTTAGGGCTACAAGGATTTGAGAAGAAATTCATGGTTTTGGTGCAAAGTTGAGTATTTGTGAGTGTTTTATGTCTTAAAAGGTCTTATTACAGGTATAATATTATATTTCAAGACCAAAAATTAAATATATTTACATTCATGAATATAAACTCCACTTTTTCCTTCTACACCCTATTTAAAATGATATTTTTAAGGAGCCTAAACACTAAAACATCATATAATGCTTCATATAAAATTTAACAAGGATAATATACAATCTCCATGATAATAATTAAGAGATAATAAGTAATTAGGTAGTTTTTTAAAGGTTTAAAAGGTTTTAAAATGTCCAAAGACTCCAAAAATACCTTCTCTCCTTCCAATGCCTAGGCTTGTTGAAGGAGTAAAACTTGCATTTGAAGGCTTCTAACATCCTATGGATCATAGAGGTACCTCATAAATGTAATATAAGAAGTTATAAATGAATAATAAATGTGGAATTAATGTCCTATTTTTAATTAAAAGGACTAATTCTATAATAAAGACATAAGACCTAGTATATAAGGTTCTTGAGCAAAGATTTAGGCACTTGTTAGAGTCAAACTCCACAAATCAGGGATGATGACCTTTTCATGACTTATTCATGCTTCCAAACAATCATTTCTCAATATATATTCCATTTTATCCAAGGATGGATCAAATATTAATCAATATATACTACGTAGAATTTGGTGGAAGACTAAGTAAAGGTCATATTTCCTAGTTTTGGGGCTCTTATCTCTCTCTCTCCATTCCTTATTTTGATATATATTGAGGCTAAAAGGCCCTAATTTGTAATCCATCTCTTGGGAATGAGTAAAATATACTTATATTATCACTTTGTAACTTCTTAAGTTAATGCAAAGGACTATTTTTAGACTTATTGATATAGGTTTAGTGTGTTCTAATTAGTTTGATTTGCATATGTGGTAGTGTTTCTCCCTTGACAAGTCCTAATCTCACCTAGTTACTAGTATATCATCTTATGTAGGTAATATATAGTATTTTATTGTTAAGTGTCTGATCTTGGAGTGGAGATATTGATTGGTTAGTTCCTTGAATTAGGATTTCCATCAATACCCTCTTGCTTTGATCACTTAGTAAAACCTTTATGTGAAACACTTTTGCATAAGAGTCCCTTGGATTTATAAGATTTAGTCATTTACATTGCTTACTAGTGCTATGTGAAGTCCAAATTGAGTGGATGAATGATTACATTAGGTGCATCACCATCCCTTAGAGTATATTTTTTAATGTACCTTTTATCCCTTTTCACCCCAATAATAGTAGGTTTTAGTAAACTGATCCAAAGTGTTGTACCAAGATAGCTAGCCCCATAGTCTATAGGTTTGGCCTAGACTACAGGTAATCCATAGCCTACAAGTCAATCCCTAGTGAGCTTAAATAATTTCCTTCAATAGGGTGCAACTTAGGTTTTTAACATTTTTGGCATGCTTGATGGGATATGGTTAGAGCACTAAAGTTTTACAGCAACAACTTGATCATCATAAGGTTATTATCTCAAAGGTATGAGAAGTTATAATTCATAAAGTCATTGATATTCATGTGTATTATGGTGAATGATGTCTGAATATGGGGAAAAATTCTATCACATACATCCTTATCAACATCCATATGACTCATATCAACCTTATTATGAAACCTACCTACCCTAAATTCATCCTGATCAATAATATGAGAGCCCTTGTCAGGCCTATAATAATTTTTAATACAAAGGTCACCACTCTAGCCCTCATAATGAACCTCATTCATCTCCTTGGTAGCCTAATTATCAATATAATCAGTCATGGAAACCTCATGATGTGCTTGATTAGCCTAACCAGGTCCCAAGTCAATCCATATCACAATCCATATCAAGAGTTAAAAAAACCTTGTGGGGTTATAAAAAACACATGGTGAGCATTGACACACAAAAGAGTAATAGATAATAAATCCCTAGGCATGAAATTGAGAGCATGAAAGCTTCATTGCTATAAGCTAAGGAAGAGTGGGAATTTTTCATAGGACAAGGCCATTCAAAGGTCAACAGTGATATGTTGGACATAGGTGGTTTAGTTTTAAAAATTGAGAATAAGTTGGTATTCCATGAGAGACAACAAGTTGAATCCTACCAACAACATGTTACCTCATTTATTCCACATTATTCCTCCATTGAACCACCTTTCCCCTTTAAATAATGTCAAAAAAATGTGCATCATAGCCCTCAAAGTTACTATCAAGCCTTACCAACTTTTCCTACTTGGAGGTCTATCCAAGAGAGAGTTCAAAGGGAAAGAGAAGTGTGTCCTGAGAAGGCTGAGTTACATGTTTCAAAATAGATTATGCAAGGTCCTTCATATTTTAATAAGTAGGAAGAGATCTCTAATGAGATGGTGCTTCACTTTGAGGCTCACCTTGATAAACAAGTTAAGCTTGCAAATGAACACCTATATTAGTTAGTGGTAGCTTCAAAAGCAATCCCATCCTAGTAGGAGGTTCCTCCATTCATGCCCAAGGATAAAACAAGTGTAAAAGAAGAAGCCCATACATATAAGTTTCCAACTTGGAAATAAACACAATAGTCAAGGGGAGAAAGAGACTAAACAAGTATAAGCCAAGATGTTAAAGTGGAAAAAAAATTGGAAAACCTTCAACTCCAACCCCTCCCTCCTCAAAATTTCAAGATCTTCCCCTCATGAAAGTCTATTCAAGAAAATATGTAGTATAAAGAGAAAGTGAGGGTTGTCAAAGATGAGCAACTAAGTAAGGAGAATGAAACATCTATGGAAATATAATTGTATTTGAATCACCTTCTTAAGATTTTTCAAGGGTGCACTCTGCCAATCCTTGAGAGGGAACCTATCCTTTTTGATAAAAATGAGGAAGCTATATATATATTAATAGAGGATGAGAGTGACTTGAGTGAGCAAGAAGAGGAAATCACCATTCAAACACCCATTGCCAAGGATGGACATGAATCAATCTTTCATACTGTAAAAGAAGATGAATTCCAAGAGGTTACTTGGGTATGAAATAAGATGCATGAATAATACACTTCAATTAGACAAGAATAAGATGGTTCCTAAGAGCTCCTTGATGATATGAAAGCCACTCTTTGTCATGACAACCCTAATGAGTATGAGAGTGAGACATCTATTCAACTTGAAATAGATGCAAGGCAAGGTGATAACAACCTGAAGTCTTCAAACATCCAGGAAAAGGTATGTGTTCAAGAAGATTCTAATTTAAAAAAAGATGAAGGTACCACTAATGCTTTGGAGATTGAAGAAGGCAATACAAGTCTAGAGAAACCAAAACAAGATGAGCTAAAGCTTGAGTGGGTTGATGAGATGCCATTCTTCATTGAAGATGAATATGACCAAGTTGTAATAGAGTTAGAGATGATTAATCAACATGATGCTTCACAATCAAATGGTAAGTATGGTAGTGAATCCCATGTCTTTCCAACTGATCATGAATAAATGGCCTTTTGGGAAGACTTTTGTTTAAGGTTTGATAGTCCATCTCTATCCCATAAGGAACTTGAGGAGGGTATTTTAAGGAGAACTATAATAGATGATCATTTTCAATCTCATGAGTATAATTAATACACTAATAAAAGCCCATTGGTTGAGTTGTTAAGACAATCATTGCATGAGAGCATGATAAATCATTAGCAACTCATGACTAAGGAAAAAATTAGATTGTTGATGTAAGGAAGGCAAGTGTAGAATGAGTATGATTGGGTTCTTGAATCATATAACCAATCCATGCACCTGAGAGTGGAACAATAAGGATTAAATACTTTATTTAGAGACCATGAATATGCCAATACCTTCAACAAAAAGTGGGAGTCTTTATACAGTGGGCAATGTTTAGTTGGACTCAAATCAAGATATTGCAATCATACTTCATGGTGCCATAGTGACCAAAGAAGTTTTAAATTTGAACCTGGGGGAAAGAGTTTGACTTTAGGTTAGTTATTTTAGTTATTTATTTATTTTTAAATAAGTGGTCATCACAAGTTTAGTTTGTTGCTTTGTTGCCTTGTTGTTTTCCTTAGGTTAGGTGTGCTACTTAATTTAGGTGTGCTTATTTTATTGTCTTTGTTGAGTCCATTTAGTTTGTTGTATTACTAGAGGTGTCAAAGGTGATAATATATTAATTAGTTTAGGAATGACCATGAGCCATGTTGATTTATCACTGTAAAAAATGAGTGGGTTCTCTTGACCAATAGGTTGGTCAACGCCCATGAGTGGTAAAAAATGTTGGCAATTTAGCCTCCCAAGGCTAAATACAAATCCATATAATGAAAAGAATTTATTTTTAGGACATTATGTATTTCTTAAATCATGAGAATATCCATTTGATACATTTTATATTAGTTACATTAGACTTATCAAGTGATTCTGGTAGTTTTAGTGCCAAAAAGGCTTATTTTGAGGCTATCCATAGAGTTATTCAAGTGAAATTAAGATTAAATCATATTAAGGACAATATTTTTACATGAAAAGGTCAAAAAAGTGGTTTTAGGAAGTTATAGGTGAAAAATGGCAAAAACCTACTTTGTTCCTATATCACCCTTCTTGGAGAACTTTAGGAAGGCCTAAGGTTTTCACTTGGTATAGCTAGGAGAGAGAGAGTTGATCCATAATATATTGGGAAGTGATAGGTACCATAGTTTTAAACCACTTTATGTCATTGGTTTTCAAGTTTATCTCCACATCTTTATGAACAATGACTAATAGTGCAGGGGTGTTTAGATGGCCTATTCATCTAGATAGGGTCTAGGTTTTCTTCTGTTTCTTTGCTTAATAATTCAATGAAGAGGAATGGTTTTAATGGAGTAATTTTAGGGTCAATTAGGACATATTGAACTTTATTTAATTAGGTAAATCCTTCTAATAAAGTACTTATACCATAAATCTTATTTCTTATGTTGTCCTTGTGAATAGTATTTTTGGTCTAATTTAGAGTAGACCCTGAGTTTTAAGGAAAGTGTATTCATATCTAGAGGTCTTAAAATAAATTTTTATTTCCTTCCATAACCCATTAAAATATTCATAGGTTTTAAGTTTAAGCATAGTCTCCTTGGAACAATTTTAAATGAGTTAGCTTCTTAGACAAAGTACATATGTAATTAACAAATTTAAGAGATTAAAGTGACTTGAATTAAATAGTGACACAAGTTTGAGAGATTTGAGAGTAAGTATTTATTGGTTTCATGAGTCTTGATATGGTATATCACACTCAAGAATTAAAAGACCCAAGAAGGGCCTATTATGCCTAAATGTACCAATCAAGCCTATAGCTCAATATCTCATGGAGACTAATAATTAACTTGTATAAGAAATAGAAAATCATATTTAACTATTTTACTTACCAAATAATCAAGTGTGGAATCACTTATGGAGCATTCTAGTCAATATTAGTGTTTGAAGCATTGGTAGGTGAGGTAATGGTAAGTGCCTTGAATCAGTAAACATCTACAATAGCTCCATAATGTAGAGGTCTTAAGGAGATAAGTGACTTATTTTGGAGTTTAATTCAAAGTTCATATAACATATCTAATTTTATATTATTCATCTCAATTAAACACTATTTAGTGAGGCTTAGTAGCTCATAAAGGTGACAGGTAGATCAAGTGAAGATGAATGTAGTGGATAAATCACTACCTACAACAGTCATAGTTTTGACTTAGAATGCAGAGAGGATTTAAGTGGTATTGAGGCCAACATACCCCCATTTTTTTACAATTGGTAGCCTTGAGAAACCTTGAATATTAAACATGAAAATATGGCATGTTAGGATCATTTGTAGAATTTGAAGATCATCCCCTTTATCAAAGGCAAGCTTACTTATTATGTTTTGCTTTAATTTTGTCTAACATTGATAATAAATGGTATTCATGGCTTTTAGTTTCAATTTATATGATTTTCTTCTTAATAAATTTATGCTCAAAAACCCTGGCAAACCCTTAGTTCAAATTTTAATACTTGCGAGAACTAAATTGGTGGGAACCTTTTAAAACCTATTTTAGAATTAAGCATAATTGTCATATTTAATAATTTAAGTCATGTTTCTTAACATAAACCAAACTTATACTAAAAATAATTTTCCTCCTTTATTATTTCCCCATTTTAGTTCTTTATATTTCTAACTTTGTCTAATGTCAGTTTTGTAGGGTCCCTTTTAATATTTCCTAACTTGGTCCCTTTAGTTCATAGCTTAGCCTAAATTTTTAATCCTAAATCTCTGTCATATTTATTAATATGAATGAGACATTAGCCTTAACACCTTAGCCTAAGTATTTTATGTCACCTTGAGTCCTCACTTAATTTCCTTGCTTTTTGTAGATCCAATAGCCCACACTTCATCATGGGGCTAGATCCAATAGAGTGAGGAAGACCCAAGCTTTAACTTAAAAAACATGCATCTTATAGGATCCAATGACCTGTGATTCATCATAGAAGGATAATCCAATGGTATATAGGCCTTGATAAAGTTGAGCCCTTAACCTACATCCAATGGTTCTCAATTCATTGTGAAGACCCAATTAGATGGAATACAACATAGTTGAAAGGTTAAAGGATCACAACAGGCCTGTAAGATCGACATGCAACATCCTCACATTAAAGGATTGAAAGTAAATGGGTCTTGCACATTCAATTGAACCAATATCATGGAGATACTTGGATTTTAATTGGATGAATCTTGATTCATCATGATCTTTGATTGGAAGAAGCAAGATGATTACAAATACCTCAAGAATGCCATGAGGCCACCACAGAACACCGTCATAATGGAACATAAGAATTTTGATGAGCTTAAATTTGACATTCACATGACTACCATTTAAAGTCCATAAGGACATATTTTATGTCTACATGATCGTCAACTTTAAGCCCATCAAACCAAAAGCTTCACTAGCTTAAATTCTATGTTCGTACAACCATCATTTAACATTTGTGAGGATGTATTTGACATTTGCACGACCATCAAATTTAATCCAAGGAATTATTTTTCTCAAGACTCACACATACTCTAAAATGTTTCTAGGAAGCTCATAAATTACCTTGCAGACTAATGGAAGCCCTCAGAGGATGCTTAAAATACTAGAAATCTTTGAACTAGAAATATTGAAATGGTCTTATGGTTTGAATATATGTAAAATTGGATGTTGTCTAAGTCTATATCTTAAGGTCCCCATTATATTTGTTTAAGTGTTATGAACCTTAGGCTAGAGGCTTATGATAATTCTTGTCTTAAAAGGGTCTTTGTGACATGAAACTTAGACCAAATGCTTTTAACTAAAGGTTTTAGTGTGTTTATTAATAAAATAAAACTCTATTTGGCACTTGATCACTATATCATTTTGACCCCTTTTTTCAAACATATTCAATGAATATTTTAGCTCAAAATATACATTATGTTTATTAAACACAACATAAAATTTTACCTAAAATACTTAGCCAGGGTCCACTTTTTATGAATATAAAAAAAATTAGGCATAAAAACTTTAGCCTAAAGTTTATTTTGTGTTTAATAAAAATGAAATAAACCTTAGCCTAAGATGTTTTAACCTAAGTTCCTACCTTAATAAAGTGCTAACTTAAAACCCATGTAGCTCATATGATCTAATGATTTGTGCTTCATCACATAAGGATGATTAAATGACATGAAGATAACTTACATCTAATGGTCCACACTTCATCATAGAAGGATGATCCAATGGTGTGAAGGCATTGATGAATTTTCAAAAGTCCATGAGTTCACCACGTGGTTAATTGTTGTTAACAAAATATTTACAATAGAGCTTGAGAAGGCACACAAAGATTCCATATGGTACAACTATGAGGCTTGGTACCAAAAGAACCGATGATAAGAGGACCCAAATCATGATCAATAACTCATAATTAATTATATGATCTTCATTTGATGGTGCAAAATAAAAGAAAACATTTTAAATGCCAATGGATAGTGCCCAAAGGCATTTATGAAAAATGCCACAAAAGGTCTAGATCGATTCCATGTAAGTACCACACAAGAAGAAAAGGATAAAATAAGATATCTTGTGTGCTCAAAAATTTGAAAGTATAAAGGCAAAGGTCCAAATCAAATCCAAGGCATGTATAAGCCAAAGTCAAGATACATCCTGCCATTAAAGCTCTAAAACCTTAAACACTACATAAAAGAGACCCTAAGTGGATTTGTTTGGTTATAATTCAATCCAAGAGATGCTTAATTGCATTTTTGAGCACAAAAGAGATATCATAAAGATTGATTTCTATCCATTAGTGAATAATTTGTAAGTAGAAGCCATGGCAGCTCACAGAGTGAATAATTTTTAAGTAGAAGCCATGTCAACTCACAGACAGTAGTTGAAATAGGATACAAAACTCTATCTATCCATGGAAAATGAGGGAAAGATCTTCAAGGACACTGAATTGAACATTGTATCCCTAACGAATGGAAAAAATAATTGGTCTGAACTCTTCTTCACTATAGAGGAGATTAAACCCATTACTACAGAGGAGTAGAGAATTTCCATGGTTAGCAATAAGCACTATAACCTAGTCATAGTTTAGATGGCCAACCTTCATTATGCTATTTCAAAACCAGAGGTACTTCATTATATTGATACACTTGATCCAATTTTCATAGACTATAGGATAGATAATGAATGGACCATCTATGAAGGAACTTCTAAGAAGGTATCTTACATTTCCCCTTTGGCCTTTGAAAAGTACTATAAGCTCCCAAAATCCCATGTATACCTATTCAAAATCAAGGAGTGGACCAACAAGCATGACCTAGATACCATATTCAAACCATGGTTACACTAAGGGAACCATGTATTCATAGAATTTGAGGGTAGGATCCCAATTATCCAATTCATGGAAGGGATTAGGGTAATCAAGACCCTATTAAATAGAGCATTAGGAGCCTCCTCAACCACATGTAAACAAGACCTGGGTCCCCTATGTATATTTCATGGTAGAAGAAAACCTCACCCCTCCAGTTAGAGACTTGATCAATGTCTTCCTAGGAAAGTAATTCACCACTATCAAGATTAATACAACTAAGCAATTTTATATGATGTCATACTTGCTAGATGCCCTAATTACTTCCATCAACTTTATAAGCATTATAAATTGGTCTCTTGAGGGCAAAACCACCATATCCCACCACTATTCAAAATTTCACATCTTTAAATACAGGTACCACATGTAATTCATCTATGACTGTGTCTATCCTACTATGTTGGAGGCCATTATAGGTTATCCTATGCCTAGGGTTCACCCATTGATCAATAAATATGTGGAAATGATGGGGGATATCTAGTTTTTTCCAAATTGCATAGTAATCCAAATTGATGGGATCATGTCCCAACCCTATAGATTGACTATGTATGTTCCTATTAAGTTATAAAAACAAGAAATTACCTCCTAACTCATCAATGGTGTTGATGGTGTTTGTAAAGAAAAGAGGAAGGGCCTTTTTCATCCCTTTCCTCTAATTAATGGAAGGATAGTTTTACAGGATTAGAAGTAGGTGGAGATCATGTCTAAGCATAGAGAATCATTTGGATTCCAATTAGATGAGATCAAATTGTGGGATCCTAAAAATATAGTGGGTGATCATTTGAAGGAAAAAAAACTTCCTAATCCATTATATGTGCATCAAATCGGTGTCCATGACACTATTTACATCAGGGTAAAGAATTTTCAAGAAGTGTTGGCTAGGATCAAAGGGTACAACATTAAGTTGGAACATAGGTTAACAAATGAAGATAAACTAATAGGAGAGGTATGGTAGATGCATCCTCTCCAATATCATTTGTTTATTGGACCTTTTAGACCACCTCAAGAATAGTCTCAAGTGGATTAGCCACCACCCAGAGAAAAATTGAGCAAGGACCTGCCAAAGAAAATTTTGAAGAGACCTAGAGAGGTACCCTCATCTTCAATATTACTCCAAAGGTTTCCATCCAAAATTAAGTATCTAGACATGATTGCCTTAGAACTAGATGAGATAGTTGAAGGTGCCCTCAAATAACTTATAGAGGTTTATGGAACTGATGAGGAAGAGAGGCATATTGACAATGAAAAATTCCAAGAAGGGGAGCATGAAGAAGAGAAAGGGAAAGAGGTTACCCTTAATATAGTCCCAATTATATCCAAGGAGAAGAGGAAATTATAATTGGTGTTGGTCCCTATTGGATCAAAAATGCCAAGGTTGACTCTCACACATCCCACTAGTGAGATAAATCTATTCAGTGAAGAATTCCCCATTGATGGACCAGTCATCCTTGATTGGTTTATATATGGGAAATTCTAGAAGATCCCCTATTTGTCCCACTTATGGCCATTGATAAAAGCTATAAACATAGATGTGCACGATGACATCAAGCCATGGATTAGGGATATAATGAGGGAAGAATAAAAAATAAGAATTATGGCCACCGCAAGGTCAGATAGAAAGAAAATGGATACTCTAGGAACATCTAATAATATAGGAATTGAGGTCTTAAAACTTCAAAAGTTCATAGAGCTAGTCACCATAGTGCAATTCAATCTAGAGATAGATGGATTAGAGAAGGTCATGACCAAGAATGCCATAGCGAGAGCTAAAGAGTTCACCTTCCAAAAGGTTAAAACCTCTTTAGGACTGACCCAAGTGGAAGGAAAACAATTAGGGGAACAATGAATCTATGAAGTGGATGTTTAGAGCTGAATTAGGCCCAATAAACTCAAGTAAAGGCCAGTATCAGAATAATGAAGCATAAGATTCACAATTTGGAAAAGGACAAGGAAAACCTAGAGACTCAAGCCATTTTTTTAATGCCTAATTCTATATTAGACATGTTTAAAGCTTCATTTTTTGATATGTTCAATTCTCTACTATAAATAAAAATAAAGAAGGATGCCCTGAGCCAACAAAGTGAAGAATCCAAAGGACTAATATCAAAATAATAGGAGGAAAAGATCAAATTAAGGGAACTTATTAGTATAGTGATTAGGAACAAGATTCCTAAGTTCAAAATTGCTAGTATATCCCACCTAAATGCTACTTTGGGGATAATGGTGGACAAAATACAAAGTATAAGGATTTGGTTAATAGGCTTGGATAAGATACTTAGGGATGATGAAGAGTTTATTGCTAAAATCAAGCTACTACTTGGCACCATGTTGGCTAACCCTGACAAGACCACATCCATAGGAAGTATTGATGATGTAGAGTATAAGCATAGGTTCATGTTGGTGATGTAATCAGTTAAAAGCAAGATCCAGGGTCAATATGGTAGAGACAATAGTAGAATATTAGGCATGATCTCCACATTTGAGGAGAAGATAATAGAGGCTAGGAGCATCAAGGAAGATATGGCCTAAAATGAGAGGGATCTTGATTATTTAGCTGATCATGAAGACGTCTACTTCTTAAATCCTCTTATAGATTTGGAGCTAATCAAGAAACAACACCAAAAGGCTATGAAACTTCTACAAGATCAATAAGGGAGTCCCAAAGCAATGGGCCTAGCCAATAGTTAATATTCCATTTTGTAAACCATTGTAATATTTAAAAATAGGGAATAATATTTTGTAAGGCATATGCTAGTCTGTTAGCATATTACCTCTAGGTCAGTCTAAATTTAAAAAGTAAATGTACTTTAGAAATTTATTAAGAAGGATAGATGTCATTATATTTGTATAGTTGTATCTTATAACTGACTAGTGTACTACCTTGTATTTATATAAAAGGCATGTATTACCATTTGTAAAGGGAGAGAAGTTTTATAAGAAAATTTGTATACTTTGATAAACAATCAAGGAATTCTATAAAATATTGTCCAGATTGAATGTGTCAATTATTAACATAGCTTCTTCTCTCAATTGTTGATTCTAATGCTTAAGTTTGAATAGTTTTATTTATTCCATATTTAGATGTGCTAATGTTATTTTAGTTTGGTAACAAACCTTTAAAGTGAAATCTATTTCTTGTATAATTTCATATCATCCTTAGGAATATGTCTAGTGTATGGTGAAATTTGATCTTTGATATTTTACATCATATACTAGTTAAATGTACGTTTAGTTATAATTGAAACTTTGTCATGATATTTGAGTTTAAGATCAATAATTACTTTTTTCTTTCTTGCCTTACCCTTCTCTTTTCTCCTTTTCTTACACCAACTCATTGTATCTTGGATTTCATTATCAATATCCATATAGATTAGTCTGTAGCTTAAAATGGACCATGATTAATTGAGAATTAGAATAGATATTTAATAATTCACAAAGAAAAGACCATGATGACTCCCAACCATCACTTATTATAAATTTTATGGAACATTCATACATTATTATGTCACTATTCCACCACAGGTAACATCAAGTTGCCATAACCTACTTATGCTCTAAATTCCTGTAATTCTAAAATGAGAAGTGTTCTCTGAACACTAAGAACCCCTATGGTACACTTAGAGACATAAAAAATATGTGTTCTATAGGCACTAAAAGGAGGGCCACCTTTTTGAAGTGGTTGGATCTTTGTCCATTTTGGTGTGTTTTGGTCTAAGATTGATGATATCATTATAATTTTGAGTAATTGCTTGCTTAGAAGTGTAAAGATAATTGATCTTTGTGGTCTTTGGCCTATATTTGTGCTTATTGGGACAAAGATCAAAGTTATTTGAGATTTGATGCTTGATTTTGGTAAATTTAACTAATTGAAAACATGTAGTATTTTAGGTTAGGACAACTTGTTTTGATCAAAGGTTGGCATATATTTCATAGATCTAGGATTATTTGAGATTAAAATTATAAAGATAGAATATATTTGCATAATTAGATACATATTTGAGTTATCTTAGTTAAAGATCAACATCTTTTACTGTTCTTCATACAATCTTTTCAAAATGATCTCAATGTGTAGGTTTAATCCTTGTTCTTTATAAAGATTAACTTTATATATCATATTTAAAATAGAATCTTCAATCTCAAAGCTAGAATTTACAAGAATTTGAATTTAATCACACTTATAGATAAGGGAACATTTACTTGAACTTGAGGTTTATAGAAAGGCCAAGCATGAGAAAGGTATACATAGGTGATCCAAATCCATGCTAATTTCACCTCTTCGAGGTACCATTTCATTCAACCATCATTTAGGTGTGGCTTGGATGGGAGACTCTTCAATCAAGGTGCCAGAGGTGGTGCATGATCTCCCATGTAATCTTGATAAGTACTTGCTAAAATTTAGTCTAACTGGTATTACAACTACTAAGGAACACATTAAGTCTTTTAAAACTACTTTAAGGTTAGTAAATATTATGCACGAGGATGTAACATGTAGTTTATTTCCTTTTCACTTTAAAGATGCTACTTATGAGTGGTTTTTAAACTTTCCTAATAATTATATGACAAGTTGGGATGGTTTCACCAATGTGTTCATATATCAATTTGGTAAGATTATCAATATTTGTGTTATTTACCATTCATTCACCACCATTAGAAGAGATGCAAGTGAGCCCATAAAGTCCTTTAATGCTAGATTTTATAAATGTATAGTAGGACCATAGAACCCTATAAGCCTGATGATGTCTTAGCTTTAAAAATCTCTAAAGATGTAGTAAACCTATGACCTCTATATTATTGAAAAGGTCTCAACTAGATATAACTTCATTAGCTAAGGCCTATTCTGAGGTAGTGACCATCAATGACCAAATGCAACCCTAGGAGAAAATGGCCTATTCTATTCCAAACATTAACTTGCATATGCCTACTCTAAACATCTTTCCAAACAATAACCAAAATATCCTAGCCTCAAATCAACTTTCAAACCTCAACCAATTGCCATTAAGTTTGATGCTCCCAATCAAAACCTTGGATTTTTGAGTCATCATGCCACTAATGGATTCAATTCAAATGATCAATGAGTTTTAATACCAACTGCTAGTGCTAATAGTAACTAGGTACATAATTTTAAAACTCCTAAAAATGAGAATGAATTTATATTAAAAATGGTCAAAAATTTGAGCACTAATTTTCTTCAACTAAAAAAATAAGTTGGAAATACTACCAAAAGCTTTGGTAGGAACTTCTCATTTTAAAGGTTGAATTGGCCAAATAATAGATTCCAGAATGATAGTTTTCATAATAATAGGAATAATGAGCCATCTTTTGAAAAGAAGACCATGGAAATTAGCCTTACTAATATTTCATTACTTGATTATTGTAGATTACATTGCACAACAAAGCATGGTGAAATTGACTACATTGAGTTTTATAAGGCTTTTGAGGATTTTTAGGAAGAATTAGATAGATTTAAAGTAGTCCCTAACAAGGATAATGGTGTAGGTACTTCTAAATCCTTGTCATTTGATAAAGCCTTCATTATGGAGACTTTTGATTTCCCCTTTCAAGAGGAAAATAAAAATGATTATATCCCTAGAGAGATTTAGGCATTTCAAAAATTCTTGAATAAAAGTTATCCCTTAAGGAATAGAGAGCAGAGGTAGCCATTGACTACCTCAATACCTCCAAATAATTTTGGAAACCCTCCAGACTCTTCTTAAAGCAATGATTCTGAGCCACCTAAAGGGAGTACTCCTAAACCTAATATTGATATTCCTAGTTCTAATTAAATTAGATATAATATAGTTGAGGATATGAAGAAGATAAAGGCTAATATTACCTTACATGAGCTAACACAGATCATAGAGCAAAGGGACCTTCTACTAGAGTCATTGTCAAAGAAGTCAAACAATCCACGTAAGGCTGACCATGCCAATATGACCGTGCATAAATCCAAGGCTGAATCTCCCCCTTTCCTACTCAGTGTCAGGATGTTTGGTAAGAATTTACATAATTGATTACTAGATTTTGGTGTATCTACTAGCATCATGCTAGTAGGTATATGACACAAAACTTGGTTTGACTCATATTGAGTTTGATATGGTTTTTATCCAATTAGATAAGTCTAGGGTCAAAGTGGTTGAGGAGTTATTAAATGTTCATATGCAATTAGCCTCTGAACCTAGGGTTCAAAATTTTACTAATATACAAGTTATTGATATTATTAATGTATATGGAATTTTGTTAAGCAGGGAATGGATAAAGGTTTTAAATGGTAACATGTCTAATAACTAATCACATTTGTGGCTACCTTAGAAGGGAGTGCCAAATCAAATCAGGGTTGATAGAGAACTAAGGATGAAACACATGATCATCGAGTATAATTCTATGAATGAGAGGGTCAACATTATTGACTCAGACTTAGGGGTTTTCACCCTAGAGATTGATAAGGTATGTGATCCCAAGAGTGCTCAATTTAATCCTAGACTATGGAAATTATATTTTGATAGTGCTAGGTGTAAGGCTAGATCTAGAGTAGGCATTTTCCTTAATGACCCTAATGGTAAGAAATACCATGATTCTTATAGACTAATAAACTAATAATCTTGCTAAATATGAGGTCCTTATCCTAGGTTTACAATTTTTTATAAATAATAAGGTCAAACAACTACTATTTTATGGGGATTCAAAACTAGTGGTCAACCAAGTAAGAAGAAAATACTAATGAAAGCTCTCATACCTTAAGAGGTATAAGTTCAGGGTCTAAGATCTGATTGAGTCCTTTGATTATTTTAGCATTGCCTCCATTCTAAAGGAAGAAGACCAAGTTATTGATGAGTTGGCATCTGCTATAACCAACCTCATGCCCAACCAAGATTCCCCCAATTTTAGCATTGAGTTGATCCCTTGTTCTTTAATGCCTGATAATATTAATCATTTTCAAGTCTTTAATGATGATCAATAGATATTGGATTTCATGACCAATTTTGGAGCATTTGAAGCTTATATTATTTATGGGACTAATGAAAATACATCTAAGGAGGATAAGTTTGATGGTAAAGTCATTCAGTTGAATGACAAAAAGATCCCTAAGGGGATGATTGATTTAAAGAGATTATTTGATCAAGACAAACTAGCTAAGGTTTTTAAGATTCCCAAGGTAATTGGGAAAGACTATAATGCTATCGATCTTGGTCTTTAATATCAACCCAAACTAGTAAACATTGGAAAAGATTACACAAACATTGAGAATAAGAAGGCCAAATAGCTCATTACCCAATAAAGGGATGTCATAACATGGTATTATGATGACTTAAAGATCTTTGATCTAAGGGTCATCACTCACACCATCCCTCTTAAATAAAATTGTAAACCATTCAGGTAGAAATAGAGGCTTGCAAACCATGTCTTGGAACTAATGATCTTCAAGGAAGTTAAGAGACTACTAAATGCTAGGATAGACTTCCCCATTAGGCATTCTCCTTGGGTGGCTAATTTGGTGCTAGTCAGGAATACGAATGGTGAGATTAGGATTTGTATTAACTTTAAGAACTTAAAAAAAGCATCTAAGAAAGATAAGTATCCTCTTACATCTCTTGACTAGGTTATACAAGTTGTTTCAAGTTTATATATCATGTCTTTTCTTGATGAATTTTTAGGTTATAACTAGGTGTTGGTTGACAAAGAAGATAGGATGAAGATAGCTTTCATGACAAAGTGGGGAACCTTTGCCTATAAGAGAATGTCCTTTTGGATAATAAATGTTGAAGCTAATTTTCAAAGGGATGTGGACCATGCTTTCCAAGGTCTGATTGGTAAGTGTATTATTATATACATGGATGATCTAACAATTTTTTCTAAAAATAGGGAAGATCACTTTATGCACTTACAAAAAGTTCTTGAGAGATGGAAAAGGTATGGGATATCCTTAAACCTAAAAAGAGTATTTTTAATGTTATATAAGATAAATTATTGGGTCATGTCATAACCAAAGATGGGATCTCTATAGATCCTAAAAGAGTGGAGGACATATCTAAAATACAGCCTCCAAATAGTATAAAAGAGATAAAATCTTTCTTTGGTAAGATAAAATTTGTAAGGAAATTCACTTTTGGATTTGCAGAGATTGTCAAGCCATTAAATGACATGCTGAAGAAGGGTGCCAAGGTCTCATGGAATGAATAATCTAAAAAGGAATTTAATGACATCAAGGAAGACATTAGCCAAGATTCAATCCTTATAAGTCCTAACTTTTCAAAGGAATTCTATCTCTACTCATTTACATCTAACCATACTATGGCTATAGTGTCAACTCAGAAGATTGATGGGTGTGATCACCCAATATATTTTATGAGAACCAATTTTAAGAATGTTGAGTTAAATTATTCATTGATTGATAAATAGGCATATGTATTAGTTAAGGTAGTTAAGAAATCTAGGCATTATATCCTTAGAAATAAGGTACATGCTATCTTACATGACCCTACCACAAAGCTTTGTTAAGTTAGAATGAGTTGGGAGAATGTAGAGGTAAGTGGATGTTATTTTTTAGGAGTATGACTTGGAAATTAAAATAGAAAAATTGGTAAGATGCCAAGGTCTGATCCAGATGATTGCTAATACTAACATTAGGCTAAGTATTATGCAAGTAGATCAACATGGGTTTCAAACTAGCGAGTGATATGATTTAATTATACATTTACTAATTAATGGTTCCCTATAGGATTATCTAGGGAGAAAAAGAGGGCCATGATATTGAAGGAAACCCATTATTTGATCAAGGATGGGGTCTTGCATAAAAGAAATTTTGAAGGAATTTACTTAAGATGTGTCCCATAAGAAGAAGCCATCCAAATCATTAGCACCTTCCATGAAAATATTAGCAATGGACATCCATCTAGGAGAAACATAACTCATAAAATTCTTAGTGTTGGCTATTATTAACCAACTATTTTTAAGGATGCTCATAAACATGTGAGGGAATAACACTCATGTCAAGTCTTTAGCACCAAGAAGCCAAAGGAAGTAATGCCTCTAGAACCAATCATGGTTGATAAACCCTTTGCTCAATGGGGGTTAGACTTTATTGGGGTCATCAACCCCAATTCATATAAAGGTCACAAGTATGTCTTGAATGCCATAGATTATTACACAAGGTGGACTGAAGCTGCAACCACCAAACAATTCAAGACTAATAAAGTGATCAACTTCTTAGAGGAGAATATATATACTAAATTTGCAAACCTAGTATCTTTAGTATATGACAATGGATATGCATTTATATCCATAGAAATGACTGAATGGGATTATGATAATGGCATTACTCTCAAATTTTTATCCAACCATTATCCTTAAGGAAATGAAGTCTTTGAGTCTACAAACAAAAACTTAATGAAGGCAATATAAAAGTCTACTACAGACAAGCCCAAGACTTGGCATAAGCTCCTTAATTTTTTACTATGGGCTGATAGGATACTAATCAATCAAGCCTTAAGGACATCAACATTTTTTTGTTATATGGACACGAACCTATATTTCTTATCACTCTTAAGTTGCCTACCTATAAATTAATGTAGGAATATATGGAAGAAATCCAAGAGCTTGCCAACTCTAGATTGATGGACATCATTCAGATGGAAGATGCAAGGGAAAAAGCCTTTGTTGATTTTAGCAGACATCAGACCATAATGAAAAGGTGGTTTGATAAAAGTTCAAAATTAAAGTTATTAATAAAAAGATAATTGGTCCTCCTATGGGACAAATCATCTGAACCAAAGGGGAAGCATAACAAATCCACACCTCAATGGATTGGTCCTTATCAAATAGCAAAGACACTTGGGAGCAACACCTTCAAGTTGAGAGACCTTTAGGGGGTAGAGTTCACATTTCTCACCAATGAGCAATATCTCAAGAACTACTTTATTGCTACTTCACCCGGGGTTTCATGGAATAAGCTATGTAAGATGATTAGACTTAGTGTAGGTAGGCTAGTTAGTTTCTTTCAATCTATTTCCTTCCTATCCCTTGTTTGTATAAAAGATTATGTATATTTATTTATTTATGTTTCCTTATTTATGTTTCTTTCTATTTCCTATTTGTTTCTTGTTACTTGGTTACTTAATTTTTAATAAGTCCTCTTAGACAATCTTGAGCTCAAAGTAGGCAATTTTATTGAAAATTCCCAAAATTAATAAATTTAGGAGTGTACATCATAAATATGATAAATATGGTTATAAAATATAAGCCTAATGTTGTAATGTGAAGAAAATGGTAAAGACCAATAAAAGAAGCCAAATATTTCATAAGAACTTTAGACATTATTTGGACCTCAAATTGGTTTTGAGAAGATTTGCACTTGTAGGATAAGAGCTCAAATTATCATGGTATAGACATATTAACACTTAATCAATATCCTTACTTAGGATAAAGGTTGCAACCATAGGTGATTCTTTAGAAATCAAACACTTGAACAAATCCTTAAACTTGGTTACCCTAGTTCCCAACCTTGATGAAAGCATAAAGGTCTAAAGAAAATACAAAAGGAAGGATTCAATACAAAATCAAAAGCTTTGTGAGCATAGGTGATTATGGTAAACTCCACTAGGGCTCTGGACACCTGGTTAATAGTGAAACAAGGCCTTGAGTGGAACCAAAGGCATCTCTATTGGGGCTATGGACACCTAGCTAGAAATAGAGCAATACCCAAGATTTCCCTAAGCAAAAAACATGGTTCTTAATAGATATCTAAACATGATCCAAGTTAGTGATTAAGGACATGAAACCGAGAAGTTATATCTTAAACCCCATTTCAAACTATAAGTGGAATCAAAGTACACATGGTATGGCTATATCTTGATGTTTGACCCTAATTTTATAAGCGTAAGTTTTGTTTCAACCATAATCTGATTTGGATAATGATATTGATCAAGTGGAGTGGATTACCCAATTATTTGTGTAAATTGGAGTCTCTAGGTTTTAATATATTGATATGTTTCCCCCAAAAGTCACTTTTTTTTTAGGCAAACATACCCCCATTTTTTGAAAATTAGGACCCTTGAGAAACCTTAAAAATTAAACATGAAAATATGGCATGTTAGGATCATTTGAGAATTTGAAGATCATCCAATTTATCAAAGGCAAGCTTACTTATTATGTTTTACTTTAATTTTGTCTAAAATTTCTAATAAATGGTCTTCATGGCTTTTAGTTACAGGTTCCATGATGTTCTTCCTATTAAATTCATGTTCCAAAACCCTGGTAAACCCTCAGTTCAAATTTGAATATTGGTGGGAACTAAATTGGTAGGAACCTTTTAAAACCTATTTTGGACTTAAACACAATTATCATGTTTAAATGTTTAAGTCATGTTTCTTAACACAACTCAAACTTAGCCTAAAAATGCCTAGTCTCCTTTATTATTTACCCCTTTTAGTTCTTTATATTTCTAACTTTGTTTAATGTCAATTTTGCATGGTCCCTTTTAATATTTCCTAACTTGATCCCTTTAATTCATAGCTTAGCCTAAATTTTTAATCTTAAGTCTCCATCATATTTATTAATATGAACAAAACCTTATCCTTAAAACCTTAGCCTAAGTATTTTATGTCACCTTCGGTCCTCACTTAATTTCCTTACTTTTCACAGATCTAATGGCCCATGCTTCATTGTAGGGATAGATCTAATAGAGTGTGGAATACCCAAGATTTAACTTAAAAATCATGCATCTCATAGGATCTAATGATCCACACTTCATCATGGAAGGATGATCTAATGGTGTGAAGACCTTAACAAAGCTGATCCCTTAGCCTACATCTAATAGTTCTCACTTCATCATGAAGACCCAATGAGATGGATCAAAGCATAGTTGATTGAAAGGTCAAAGGATAATAGAAGTCCCACGGGATTGACATGTAACATCCTCACATTTAAGGATTGAAATAAAATGGGTCCCACACATGAAATTGAACTACTACTTAGATCATGATTGAATGGCACTCACTTCATCATAACATTCAATCAGATGAAGCAAGATGATTCAAAAGACCCAGGGAATGTCATGAGGCCACCACATGGCACCCTCATATTATAACACAAAATTTGAGGAGCTTAAATTTGATTTTCACATGACTATCATTTGACATCCATGAGGACATATTTGACATTCATGTGACCATCAACTTTAAGCCCATCAAACCAAAAGCTTTACTAGCTTAAATTTGATATTCGTGTGACCATCATTGAACATCTATGAGGACATATTTGATGCCTATTTGACCATAAAATTTAAGATAAGGAATTATTTTTCTCAAGACTCACATAGACTCCAAAATGTTTCTAAGAATCTCATAAATTGCCTTACAGACTAATGCAAGCCCTCAGAGGATGCTCAAAATACTGGAAACCTTTGAACTACAAATATTTAAATGGTCTTATGATTTAAATATATACAAAAATGGATATAGTCTAAGTCTATATCTTAAGGTCCCCATTATATTTTTTTAAGTGTTGTGAACCTTAGGCTATAGGATTATGCTAATTCTTATCTTAAAAGGGTCTTTGTGACATGAAACTTATACCAAATGATTTTAACCAAAGGTTTTAGTGTGTTTATTAATACAATAAAAATCTATTTGGCACTTGATCACTATATCTTTTTGAATCCTTTTTTGGACATATTTAATGACTATTTTAGCTCAAAATATATGTTGTGTTTATTAAACACAACTTAAAACTTGACCTATAATACTTAGCCAGGGTCCCCTTTGTATGAATATCAAAAAAACTTAGGCATGAACACTTTATGATAAAGTTTATTTTGACTTTAATAAACACAAAATAAACCTTAGCCTAAGATGTTTTAACCTAAGTCCCTGCCATAATAAAGTTCTAACTTAAAACCCATGTAGCTCTTAGGATCCAATGATCCATGCTTTATCATGAAAGGATGATTAAATGATACGAATCTAACTTGCATCCAATGGTTCGTACTTAATCGTGGAAGGATGATCTAATGACATGAATTCATTGATGAATTTTCAAAGGCCTACAAGCTTGGCATGTGGCTAATGCTCATTTAAAAAAAGATTTATGTAGGATACAGAGCTTGAGAAGGCACATGAAGATGCCAAGTGGCATAACTATGAGGCTCAGTACCAAATAACCAATGAAAAACAAGGACCCAAATCATGATCAATGAATCATGGTCAATCATAAGATCTTCATCTGATGGTGTGAAATAAAAGAATGCATTTTAAATGCTAACAACTAGTTTTCAAAGGCATTTATGAAAAATGTTGTAAAAGGTCTAGATCAAAGCCACATAATCACCACACAAGTAGAAAAAGAAAAAAAGAGATCTTGTGTGTTAAAAAATGTGAAAGTATAAAGGAAAAGGTCCAAATCAAATACAATCCATGTATAAGTCAAAGTCTAGATACAACCTACCATTAAAGCTTCAAAACCCTAAACCCTACATAAACAAGACCCTAAGTGGATTCATTTGGTTACAATTTGATCTAAGAGAAGCTTAATTATGTTTTTGAGAATAAAAGCACTATCACAAAGATCGATTAATATCCATTAGTGAATAATTTTCAAGTAAAAGCCATGACATCTTATAGGTAGTAGTTGAAACAGGATACAAAACTCTATCTATCCACATACAATGAGGGAAGAATCTTCAAGGACACTAAATTGGATGTTGTATCCATAAAAATGGATATAAGAATTGGTTTGAACTCTTCTTCACCATAGAGGAGCTAAAAAAACATCATTAAGGAGGGAAAAAAATTACCATGGTTAGCAAGAAGCACTATGACTTGGTTGTAATTTAGATGTCCAGCCTTCATTACACTACTACAAAACTAGAGTTACTTCATTGTATTGATGTGCTTGCTCCAATTTTCATAAATTATAGGATAGACAATGATTGGATGATTTGTGAAGGAGCTTCTAAGAAGGTATCCTAAATTTCCCCTTTGGCCTTTAAAAAGTACTATAAGCTCCCAAAACCCCATGTAGACCTATCCAAAATCAAGGAGTGGACCAGAAGCATGACATGGATAACATCCTCAAACCATGGTTTTACCAAGGGAACTATGTATTTAGAGACTTTGAGGGTAGGATCCCAATTGTGCAATTTAGGGAAGGGATCAGGGTAATCATGACCCTATTAAATAGAGCATTAGGAGCCCCCTTAACCACATATATAAATAAGACCTGGGTACCCTATGTATATTTCATGGTAGAAGAGAAGCTCACCCCTCCAATTGGAGACTTGATTAGTGTGTTCCTAGGAAAGGAATTTTACCAATATCAAAAGGAAGACAACTAAGAAATTTTATATGATGTCATACTTGTTAGATGCCCTAATTGCTTCCATCAACTTCCCAAGCAATAGAAATTGGTCTCCTGATGGGAGAACCACCATATTCCACCACTATTCAAAATTTCACATATTTAAATATAGAAACCACATGAAATTCATCTATGACTATGACTATCCTACTTTGGTGGAGGCCATCATATGTTATCCCATGCCTAGGGTTCACCCATTGATCAAGAAATATGTGGAGATGATGGGGAATATCTAGTTTTAGCTATACTACATAGTAATTTGAATTGAGGGGATCATGTCCCAACCATATATATTACCTATGTATATTCCTCGTAAGTTAGTAGAATAAGAAATTGCCTCCCAACTCATCAATGATGTTGATGGGGTTTGTAAAGAAAAGAGGAAGGACCTTGTTCATCCCTTTCCTCTAATCATTGGAAGGACTATGCTACAAGATTGGAAGTAGGTGGAGATCATGGCAAACCATAAGTACTCATTTGGATTCTAATTATATTAGCTCAAAATGTGGGATCCCAAAAATATAGTGGGTGATCATTTGAAGGTGAAACAACTCCACAAGCTAGTATATGTGCATCAACTCTGTGTCCCTAACACCATTGACATCAAGGTAAATAACTTTCAAGAAGTGTTATCCAGGCTCAATGGTACAACATTATGATGGAGAATAGGTTAATAAATGAAGATAAACTAATAAGAGAGGTATGGTAGATGCATCCTCTCTAATATCATTTACTAGTTGGACCTCCTAGGCCACCTTAAGAACAACATTAAGTGGAGTAACCACTACCCTAAAGACAAATTGAGAAAGGACATGTCAAATAAATGATATAAGAGAGACTTAGAGAGGGACCCTCATCTTTATCCTTACCCTAAAGGCGACCATCCCCAATTGAATATCTAGACATGATTGCCTTAGAACCAAATGAGATAGTTGAAGGTGCCCTCAAAGAACTTGCAGAAGCATATGGCACCGATGAGGAAGAGGGGCATATTGAAGAAGAACAAGTCAAATTAGGGAAGCATGAGGAAGAGAAAGGGAAAGAGGTTTCCATTGATATAGTCCCAGTGGTACCTAAGGAGAAGTGGAAAGTAGAATTGGGATTGGCCCTTGTTGGATCAAAAAGGCTAAGGTTGAATCTCACACATCCCATTAGTGAGATCAATCTATTCAATGAATAATTTCTAATTCATAGACCAATCATCCCTAATTGGTTTATATATGGGAAATTATAGAAGATCCCCTCTTTGTCACACTCATAGGCATTGAAAAAATCTATCAACATAGATGTGCATGATGACATCAAGCCATGGATCGAGTTTATAATGAGGGAAGAAGAAGAAAGAAGAATTGTGGTCATTAAAAGGCTAAAGAGTAATAAAATGGATGCTCTAAGAGCATCTAAAAACACATGAATTGAAGTCCTATAACCTCCAAAATTCATAAATCCAATCACCATGGTGAAATTTAATCCAGAGATAGTTGGATTAGAGAGGGTCACCACCAGGAAGGCCATGGTGGGAGATAAAGAGTTCACCTTTCAAAAGGTTAGACCTTTTCTAGGACTAACCCCAGTGGAAGGAAAACAACTAGGGGAATCCCATCCATGAATAAGATGTGGAGAACTTAATTGGAACCCAATTAGCTCAAGCAAAGGCTAGGATTAGAGGAATGAAGTAGAAGATTCACAATTTGTAAAAGGATAAGGAAAACATAGAGACTTAGGCCATTTTGTCAGTGCTTGTGATATATTAAACATGTTTGAAGCTTCCTTTTTTTATATGTTCAATTCTCTACATTCAATAAAACTAAGATAGGATGCCTTGAGCCGACAAAGTGAAGCAATTAAAGGACTAATAAAAGAATGGTAGGACATAAATATAAAATTAAGGGATCTCATGAGTATAATGATTAGGAACAAGATTCCTAAGTTCCAAAATGCTAGCATATCCCACCTAAATGCTGATTTGGGGATAGTGGTGGATAAAATACAAGGCCTAATGATTTGGTCAGTAGCTTGGATAAACTCCTTAGGGATGATGAAGAGTTGATTGCCTAGATCAATCTACTACTTGGCACCATGTTGGCTAACCCTACCAATACCATAGCCCTAGGAATTATTGATGATGTAGAGTATAAGTAAAGGGTCACATTGGTGATGTAATCAATCAAAATAAAGATCTAGGGTCAATTTGGTAGAGACAATAGCGTAATTTTAAGTATGATCTTCATAGTTGAGGAGAAGATAATAGAGGCTAGGAGCATCAAGGAAGCTATGGCCAAAAATGATAGGGACTTTGATGATTTAGCTGATCATAAATATGTCTGCTTCTTAAAGCCTCTTATAGATTTGGAGCTAATCAAAGAACAACACCAAAAGGCTATGTAACTTCTATAGGATCAACAAGGGAGTCCAAAATCAATGGGTTCACCCAATAGTTAATATTACTTTTTGTAAACCATTGTAATAATTTAAAATAGGGAATATTCTTTTGCAAGGTATATGCTAGTCTATTAGCATATTACCTATAGGCTAGTCTAAATTTGAAAAGAAAATGTACTTTAGAACTTTCTTAAGAAGGATAACTATCCTTATCTTTTTTACAGTTGTATCTTATGATTGACTAGTGTACTACCTTATCTTTATATAAAAGGCATGTATTACCATTTGTAAAGGGAGAGAGAAATTTTGAGAAAATTTGTATACTTCAAGCAATTAATGGAATCAAGGAGTTATATAAAATATTATCTATATTGAATGTGTTAATTGTTAACATATATTCTTCTCTCAATTGTTGATTCTAATGCTTAAGTTTTAATAATTTTTTTGAATTATAAATTTGCATTTGTGATACAGGGGTTCTAATTTGTGCTTGTGCTAAATTAGTTAGATGATATTAGATTTGATTCATTTTATTTGTTCCATATTTGAATGTGCTAATGATATTTGAGTCTGGTAACAAACCTTTAAAGTGAAATCTAGTTCTTACTTGTGTAATTTCATATGATCGTTAGGATATGCCTGGTGTGTGGTGAAATTTGACCTTTGTTATTTTACATCATATACTAGTTAAATATAGGTTAAATTTTAATTGAAACTTTTTCATGATATTTGAGTTTAAGATCAACAATCACTTGTTTATTTCTTTCCTTACCCTTCTCTTTACTCCTTTTCTTACACCATATCACTATATATTGGATTTCATTATCAATATCCATATAGATTAGTCTATAGCTTAAAATGGACCATGATTCACTGAGAATTAGCATATATAATTCATGATTCACAAAGAACAGACCATGATGGCTCCAAACCATCACTTATTATAAATTTTATGGAACACTCATACATTATTCTATCACTATTAAACCATAGGTAACATCAAGTTGCCATAACCTACTACTCATGCTCTAAATTCCTAGAATTTTAAAATGAGAAGTCTTCTCTGAACACTAAGAACCCCTATGGTACACTTAGAGGCATCAAAAATTGGTTGAGAGTGATCTAAAATAAGGTTTAAAGTATTATAAATGAGTTCACACCACTTAATTTGAGATACCAATGAAGTCTTGTTGAGCTCAATCATGGAGAGCTTGTTTTCAATAATAAAAAACAATTGGAAACCCTTTATTAGCAAATATAAAGGTATTTTTGGATTGTTTAAGGTAATTTATTGTTTTTTCCATGCCATTCAAGCCTTTATATGGAAATATCATGTTTATCTGATCTAATTAAAGGCCTTAGAGGGTCAATGAAGGTATAGAGACCATACTCCTCTCTTGAAGATAACATCCCAACTCCCAACATTCCATACATAGTGTGAAACCTTTACCTACAATATCTACTCATGAAGACACTTAAAGATGCCTTGGAGGTGACCAAACAAGTGAGAGACCACATGGAAGATGAGTCTCAAAATTCAAGGGAAAGTGTGATGTTAATGGATAGTGGACAAGAAGACCTATACCTTATGTAGTCTATAAGGATGTCATCAATCCTTACAATAGTATTTAGAGTCTTATAAGGACTAATTTTTTTAGGTGCAGCTCAAGTTTCATCATGGTTATTAGTGGAGAAATGAAGGAGTTTCAAAATGAATATTGAATATGTGCAGCTCAAGTTTCTTCATGGTTATTAGTGGAGAAATGAAGGAGTTTCAAAATGAATATTGAATATCTTAAAATATTGGATCATATTAACTCATCTCATACCTCCTTTCTAATCATCTTTAATTCAAAGCTTGAATAGTCACCTACAACCACCTTGGCTTGGCCTAGACATGACATGTGAAAGAGGTTGAAGAAGAATGGTTGATGGATCAATGAGAGTGTTCTTATAAAGGGTACAAAATAAGAATGGTGTTTTAATAAGATTAAAAATATTTACATGAGGGGATACTTATCTCACCACCTAGATCATCATTTATAGTCACTTGATAAGATGAGGTAGGGAGTTGCAAGGGAAAAGAGTTAAAGGGCATTATGTGTGTTAGACACAGAGGTGTAGGATAAAGGGGTCATAATGAGAGGTGTTAAAGGATTAAGAGGTATTAGTGGACATATTTTAGGTATTAAATTATTACCTTCACTTTTCAAGGTGAGAATTCAGCCTAGAAAAAACACCTATAATAGTTAAATGGCCATCTACAACTACACCCTAAGAACTCCATATGAGATGATTGTGTAAAGCCATAACAAGAAGGTTGGTGCTAGGGTTGTGAGGATAGGAAGAGATAATTGGGAAGTTAAAAAGAGATTGTAGTGGCTATGAAAACTTGTTGAAGATATAAAAGAGACTAAAGGTTTAGTTGGACAAAGCTTACCCTTTGACCTGTAATCAAGAAGCAAGTTATCTACCTACAACTACAGATAAACATTTTTCTAGTGGATTAATTTAAAAGTGGTGGAGGAGACAATTGGAATACTTGAGATAATATAAGTGAATAATAGGTATTATGAATTTTATTATCTCAACTTGGATGTAGCTAAAAGTCTCAAATAATCCTTTTTAGGGTCAAAACTAAGTAAACATAGCAATTAAGCCCATAGGCTTAATACCTTCTCAAGGAAACTAGGTTAAATGAGGGCAGAGTGAAGCAAGGTAAGTGAAACATGATGAATTTTGTGAATTTGAGAGAATAGTGAGGAGAATATTCAAGCACTTCCATGAGATCATACCTAAAAAAAGAGTAGAAATGTGGGAAAATAGTGAGTTGGGGTTAAGAAGGCATTTAGGCTTATAAACCCTAAGCCAAAATCATTGAGAAGTAGAGATATTTGATGAAATAAAGAGGTTGGAAAAAAATTGTAAAATATAAAGGGGAATGTTATATACACAATTTAGGTCATAGGAGTTCAAAACTAGTTTAGGAAAACTCTCACTAACTCATTTCCCTCTCATACCTCTTAAATTACTTGTTTTTCAACATGAGGGTCAAATTCTATTACTCATATATTTATTGACAATATGCATGGAGATTAATGGTGATTTTAGGTGTTATAAGGGATAAATAAAAACAATATTGTGGCATTAGGAGATAAATAAAGGGGATTTTATTTATGAATAATTGTTAAGACCCCAAATAGGTCTTAAACCTCTCTTAAACCCCAACAATGACTAGTTTTCAAAGATAAACCTTAAAAGCACATAAAATTCAATAATTTGGACCTAAAAGCTACCATTATTTTTTTATACTCTCTTATGATCCTTAATATGTAATTTTTTGTACCCTTGTGCGGATTTGTATAAAACTATACTTTTTCAATGTTTTTGGCCTAAGATAGGGTTTTGGAGAGCATGAGTTTATGCCATCAATGGAAGAAGAGGTGGTTAAAGAATTATTTTAACTTTAAAAGCTAAAAATATATAAATAATTTATTATAAGTTCCCAAAACATTCAAATCTTTTAGGGTAGCTAGAAAAAGCTTCAAAAGGGCAAGCTTGCCAATGACCATTTCAAGGTTTTCATACTTCCATATTGTTCTAGATCACCAAATTTGAAATGGAGTATGGTGATATCATAGGTAAATTTAATAAAGAATTTTTTTGGAGTTTAACATGTGTGGGTTGTCTCAAGAGAAAGATTCTCATTTGATAGGCCTAGGAGGGCTAATTAGGTCTAATTTGGGAGAGAAAATGAGCTAAAAAGTATATCTACACTCAGGATTTGATCACCAATTTTTTTTGGATATATAAGGGGATATGGGATATATAAAAATACTTACACTTTTTCATATAAATCTCTATATTCTTTTAGGCAAGGATCTTTATCTTTTTTAGGGCTATAAGGATTTGAAAAGATATTTATGATTTTGGTGAAAAGTTGAGTATTTGTGAGTGTTTTATATCTTAAAATTCCTTATTCCATGTTTTATATGATATTTTAAGACCATACATGAAATATATTTTCAATCATGAAGAAAAAATCCACTTTTTCCTTCTACACCCAATTGAAAATGAGCTTTTCAAGGAGCTTAAACACTAAAACTTGTAAAATGCTTCATATAAACTTTGACAAGGATAATATACATTATAAAAGATAATAATGAAGAGATAATAAGTCATGAGGTATTTTTATAAGGTTTCAAAGGTTTGAAAAGGTCTAAAGACTCCAAAAATACCTTCTCTCCTTCCAACACCTAGGCTTGTTGAAGGAGCCAAACTTGCACTTGAAGGCTTTTAGTAGCCCATGGATCATGAAGAGACCTAATAAATGTCCTACAATAAGTTTTAAAAGAATAATAAATGGGGAATTAAATTCTTATTTCCAAGGAGAAGGACCAAATATACAATAAAGACATAAGACCTAGTATATAGGGTTCTTGAGCAAGGATTTAAGCACTTGTTAGAGTCAAACTCCACAAATCAGGCCTTATGACTTATTCATGCTTCCAAACAATCTTTACTCAATATCTATGTCATTTCTCTAAGGATTTATCAAATATTAATCAATATATACTACTTAGCATTTGGAGGAAGACTAAGTAAAGGTCACATTTCCTAGTTTTGGGGCTCCTCTCTCTCTCTCTCTCTATCTCTCTCTCTCTCTCTCAATTCCTTATTATATTATATATTGAGGTAAAAAGGCCTTAATTTTTTATCCATCTCTTGGGAATGATGAAAATATGATAATATTGTCACTTTGTAACCTCTTAATTTAATATAAAGAACTATTTTAAAACTCATTGATATAGGTTTAGTGTGTTTTAATTCGTTTGATTTGCACATGTGGTAGTGTTTCTCCCTTGTTAGGTCCTAATCTCACCAATTTTATATTATATCATCTTATGTAGGTCATATATAATTTTTGAGTGTTAAGTGTCTAAACTTAGAGTGGAGATATTGATTGCTTAGTGCCTTAAATCAGGCCTTCCATCATTACCCTCTTACTTTGATCACTTAGTGAAACCATTATGTGAATTTTTTTTGCATAAGAGTCCCTTGGATTTATAAGTTTCAGTAATTTACACTACTTACTAGTGTTATTTGATGTCCAAATGGAGTGGATGAATGATTAATCTAGGTGAATCACCATCCCTTAGATTTAATTTATTTTATGTACCTTATTTCCCTTTTCACCCTAACGGTAGTAGGTTTTAGTAAATTAATCCAAAGGGATGTACTAGGGGATCTAACCCCATAATATACAGGTTTTGCCTAGACTATCGGTAACCCAAAACCTATAGGTCAATCCCATGTTAGTCCAAGTTTGAAGAAGGCTTGAATAGTCTCCTTCAATAGGGTGCAACTTGGGTTGTTAACAACTATAACATACAATTAAACTCTGAAGAAATGATATAGAAAAAAGGAAGTAAATAATATGAGTGTGGTCAACTAGAAACAATATCCATCTAGAGGATATTGGGAATAATATGTGCTACAATAGTGAGGTAATTAACAACAAGGGTGATGTGAAAAACACATTAATATAGATAATACTATAATAAAGTGGGTAAGACTAATTATTTTTAACATTAGTGGCTTAGGGACATTAACTAGAAAGCATAAGCTTGGGATAACTAGTGAAGTATATATATCATTCCATGAAGGATATTCAAGGAAATGTAGAGGTGCCTACCTTCCCATGATATGTTCCCCATTGCTCAGGATCTTGACAAACTAACCACTCAACCATGAGGATTGAGTACTTGTGTGAAAATATAAGTGATGATAATGATATGCATAAAAGACCTCCTATCATAGTCTAGTGACCTACCACACTCTAATGGACCTAAATTTATACTATGAGACAAACTATGGAGTTTTATATTAAACTAACCAATGATGTGATCACATATTTTAATATGATTTTAGTTTTGATATTTTATTTTGTATTTTAAATTGTTTCACTATGATATTTTGGATTTTTATTTTTTTTGATATTTTCCTCCTCCATATGGATTCATAAGGCTGATAATGGGTTCTTATGATGACTATGCAAATATAAATTACACCTAGCCACTAAAGAGGATAACCTAGAATCCAAGAATATTATATACTCATATACCTACATATTATATAAGAGTATGATCTTATATTTGGTATAAATATGCTTCAATGGAAAATAAGAGAGGGAGAGATGAGGACTATGAGTAATATATAAAAATGGAAGGTGATACAATGACGTTATTCTGCAGTTGAGCACAAGAGGGAAGTTTATGATTTATAAAAGACTAAGAATAAAGGGATTTGGATATACATATAAAATCACATAACAAGTGTATGAGAATGGAGAAAAGCCCATGGGGGAGATGATAATAGAGGAATATTGGTAGGAAAATCACTAGATAGATCATGCAAACCTACTATATGTCTAGAATAAGAAATGATAAAGCTCTTACTCAAGAGGGGATAAACATAAGTAAAGTTTAACCAAAGAATGGAAGCATGAAAATATAAATCACTAATGAAATTTTTATATTGACAAGGCTAAATAAACTCAAGGGGGGAAGTGAATTGGAAGTAAATTTATAAAGAATCACAGAGGATGCAATGCCTGGAAAAACCCAAGTTGGAAGAGTGCATGAAAAATACATTACAAATGATCATAAAGGACATAATGGATAGATAAACCCAAGAAGGAGATACATGAAAAACAAAGTAAATTAAATGACACATTAAACATGAAAAATAAAGAGAAGTAAATTAAAATTTCTAAAAGAGAGTAATATAATATTCAAAACATGATAAGATATGAGATAAAATATATGAAAACTTCATGATATTTTATAATTTCATTACACACATAATCAATAACATAATAAATATATTTATAAAATTGGTAATGTGATTTAACCATAGTCTCTTTTACTCTCTCCAAAATTTGTTCAAATAAAACCTTGTGAATAACCTCATTAGAAAAAGTAAGCATGGTATAATTAAGAGGATATAAATTTTCCAATTGTGTATAAGATATATGAGGAAGAATTATTTTTAGATAAAGAGGGTGTTCTAGTTACAGGAGAGGCTATTCCTCTATCTTATGAAAAATTTGTGACTTCATTATGGGAGGATGTTACTCCATCATTTGAAAATTTTGGATATGTTATTGATATTCTTGACACTCGTCAGTGGAATTAAAAGGGAACTCATGCCAAATACAATAACATTCCCCTTTCTTAGGGATGTATGGGATAATTTTATTTAAAAATTGACTATTTTGTTGAAGATATGAATATGGTGAATATATCTAAATAAAATTAAAATATTTAATTAGGCTCAATAATCCCCCATAAAATGAGTGGTTGTACCATGAAATTAATAAAAGTGCCTAGATGGGTAAGGTAAGCATGGTTGTTGACTATCCACCTATGGTCTTGTGAGTTCAATATCCAATTAAAAAATTAACCTAATTTTTTATTGGATTTTGTCTAATAAAATATCATATTACTAGGTTGATAAAGAGAACTTATTATTTTATTTAATACATTGTTTATAGTGATTGGTCATACCCTGATTTATCACACCTTGTACCAACTAGTTTTCTTGGATATATATTTTTGTTTAGCTTTTAATAAAACTTAAGTATCTTTATTGAGGAAATTTCACCCATGTATAATTTATCCTTTTATTAATATGGTGATATACAACATATTAGAATAATTTAGATAGATACTATCATAATTATGGAATCAAATTCTAGACAATCATCTAGCCATCAAAGAATTGGATTTACTTAACTTATTGTCTTTTTAGACTCTTTGAAATTAATATGTACCCTAATAACAAAAAAATTGAATTAAGTCCTTAGTTTTTTTCAAATAAAATAAAACACTATGCTTTCAAATATATTTTAGGCTTGATCAAATGTAGGTTATATATTTACTTAGGGTTATGTACAAAGAATCAATGCCTTTAGACTATTTATCTATTTTAATAAAATTTCAATTAATGTGTTAATTAACTCTAATTATGATAAAATGATTAGAGTATCATATAATGATAAAGAATTAATTTCAACAAGTAGATTGAAAGGAATTAATTGAATTAGACATGGTAAAAATGATTGAAAGAAAAATAACTATGAATTTCAAAGATAAACTTACTTGTTTCTATCTATAAATTTATTGTGTTGACTAAAAAAAGACTAAAATTAGAAAACAATATCAGACTATACAAAAACCCATAAAATTAAATTGAATAATGAATAAGGTTAGGACCATCCAACTATGATCAAGGCTGGTTACCACTATTAAACTAAACTAAATGGTTTTGACCCTTTTTTAAAAAGAAAAAATAATTCATAATCATGTGTGACAAATGGAATCAGGTATGTATGCAGATATTTGACCTTGAAATGTGTGTAGAAGCCCTACAAAATTTTTCTCCAAGGTATAAACCATAATAGGGTTTTGTAATGACTGGAAACCTAAAAATATAAAAAGGTGGAGTGTAATTGGGTTGAGTTGACCCTAATCACTCTATAAAATGACAAAATTTTGCCTACATATCTAATACTCTAAAGAGGGAATCCAAGCCACTTAGTTCTCCCACTTAGAGTGATTTGTGCAATTGTGCTCCTTTGAATATATGAATTCATATAGGGACGGCTTAAATACTTGGTCATGTTTTGCTTTAGGATGAGTCAGATAGACTTGTGACTTGGTTGAGGACTACTTTAAGGCTTAGAATTAGAATTGGGAATAATAGGGAATATTTTCTCAATGTGAAATAGTGTGAATATGCCTTTATATTGAAATTACAAAGTGGAATAATGAGTGACTTGAATTGTTATTTTGTATCAATCTAAAATGGGGAAATCAGATGATTGGAAGTTTAAATACATGGAATAAAAAGTAAAGTAGGGTTTAATTTTAAAATATGATCTTTAGGAGACAAGGGTCAAAAATGTCCCATAAGGGTAAGGACCATTTTCCAATCCTAAAAAAAATTATATGGGTTTGACCCTAAAGGAAATATGCGAATTTTTGGATGTAGGTCCATTTGAACAAATGATTAAGGGTATTTTTAGATAAAATAACATTTTTTAGGTGATAAATGATAGATTATAATCAATAAAAGGTCCTCACATGTGCTTAGGATAGGCCAAGGTGTCAAAATAGATCTGAATTAAGTGTATAATTTAATTAAAATGAAAAAGGATAAAAATTGACATAATCAAGTATTCATGACCAAATTTATGCGTTTAAATTCCCCACCCCTTTTAGTTTAAAAATGAAATTATTAGATTAAATTATAGATATAAATTAGTGTTTAAGACACACTTTATATTTGAGATAGTACTCCAATCATGTATGGAACCATATTTTGACAAACCCTAAAAAATACATCAAGTAGTTACTTTGTTCTTTTCAAAATTGAAATTTGAAAATTTTTTCAACTTTGAAAATTTGAATTTGAAATGAAAAAAGGGAGGAATACAACTATATATGTGAAACTATAATTTATTTTGTGATGTTTCATGGATATTATGCTTCATTGAAACATTAGAGAAATTGATTCTTTAGTTGAACTAATGGATAATTTTGAGGGTCATCAAACCCCAAAATTGAATTTATACAAGTGCATAGAAAATATAGCCCATAGAGGGATGTAAAAAAATAGATTTAAATCATGTGGTATTTGTAACCCTAAGACATGAAATGTGTTAAAATAAAAAATGGATTTACAAACACAATTTTAATGGGAACTGAACCTCTATGTTATGCATTATGCACTTAAATTAAATCAACCAATGTAGATGGATTATAAATTCAATTTATTCTTTGTTCCTAAAGGCATGATCAAAAGAAAATTTATTACACCCATTCTCTTGTCATGTCCATAACTTATTAAAAAATATTCAAAATTTGAAAAATAACATAATGTGTATGAACTTGTATCATGCTTCCCTTGATAAATGTAGAATGTAAAACTATATGTAAAGTTTGATTGTGAAATCTTGTTTGAAACTTGTAAATGAATCTATATTATACACTAAAAAATATGTGAATTTTTACTTTGTTCCTATAATATGAGTGCATATGCATGGCATGTACCCCCATAATATTTGCCAATTCTTGAATTTTAAACCATTTTATAACTTTTGAAACTATGTTTAATACTAAAACTAATTTTTTTTCATGAAAATACTTATTTCATGTATTAAAACCCCACTAAAATTCCCCCTTATAAGGTGAGGGAATTGATCTTGAAAGTCACTCATCTCAAAATAAAATTTAACTACACATGTGTAGTAAAATTTAATCATTCAATAATGTATCATATGGAATGTTAGCATAGTAAGATATGTGCTATAATTATGTATGTAACATAGGAGGCAATGCCTATAACAATGTATATCAATAAATATTATATAATATAATATAGAATTAGTATATTGTGTTTTAGATTAGTGCATGATATGGATCATAACACTAATCAAACTTAAAAAACTTAAAAATCACACAATCACAAAAAAAAAAAGCCATACAAATGAGATCAAAGGTCAGGCATAAGGGACATGTTCAAATGTCACAAGAGAAAATAATTACACTCATATAGATAATATTGATGTTATAAATAAGGGACATGTTTAAATGTTGTATGAAACATAGGGCCAAGAACCAAAATAAAATGAATAATTTCAAATGTTGTACATTTATAAACAACATCACATGTAGATGTTCAAAGAATTTCACACAAGGGAAAAAGGCCATACATAATAAATAAACAAAATTTGATTTACTATGTATAATTAAATAACAACATTGGAACATAAAACTAGAAATGTAGTCTAGACCATGGATATGTAATGTGATCATATCCTAGTGAATACCGTATCTATGTACACATTGTAAGATAGAGATGTTAGCAAGAAATTTATAAATATTGTATAAATCAATAGTATAGGAGTCATAAAATGATAGCACGTAAAAATAGTGCAAATTTTGGATAAGATGCCTCTAGTTTACTAAGGCTATTGAGTAGAGGCAAGTCCAACACCTTGATCATTGTAATGTCCTGTATCACTGTCATGAATACAAATGAAATGTATGTGTGATAGAAAAATAATATGCTATATATTACTCATGAGTAAGTAACATATGAAAATGATGTAAAATAGATGTTTAATCATGCTCAAGTCCTAATTTTAGATTTTTAGAATATTTAGAATATTTTTTTATTATTACATATTATTTTTTTTACTTTTCTAAATTTAGAAGCTATAAATAGTAAAAAATAGTACCAATCAAAGGTTATAAAGCATAGGAAATGAGATAGGTATCTAAATAATCTATGATATGTGTCAATGTAAGATTCACTAAAAATGATGGCATGGCCATGTATGAGCAAGATGTCCCCATTACATATGAGTTGTGACTTTGATAAATTTGTAGGAGACTAAAAATGTATATAAAGGATTAATTGTACATCCAAGTTTCATCAAATGCACACTTTTTGAATTTTACAATATGTATGTGAAGTATATCATAGAATGATAAATATTTTACATGAATAAGCATTGATTTTCATATTGAAATTGACTAAAAAATCTTAGAAATTAGAAGAGTTAAGGCTTTGTGTGATCTATTTTTGGGTTTTGATTGAAAATTTAGGAAGGAAAAGAATGCCTGACTAGGGTCAAGCATGGAAAATATTTTTGACCTCTACTTGATGGTTCTAACCTTGGATGAAAACTAAACATTTTTCAGTGAAAGCTATTAAAATGGAGAGATATAGGCTGAAAAATAGAAAAAATGACCACTATTTTGGATTATTCAAATATAAAAATTGAATAAGAAGATCCAAGAGGCCAATAAGTCAACAAGAGCTAAAGGATTATGATAATGGATCAAATGAGTGGATCTACAAGAAAAAGAGAATATGATGCATCAGTCAAGAAGTTATGTACAATCATATTTTTTATTTTTTGAATGATTTGAAATGTTTTTAAAATTTTCATCGATGATCATTCAAAAAATAATCCTCATTAGGATTGCAATTCTGAGAATTCTATAAATACACATCATATTCATATTCTCATTAAATATCCTAGTCATTGTTACTATAGTCACTAAAATTAACATTTAATTCTAAAAAAAGGTACTTGTGACCACTCCTTATGCACACTTAACCCATGCTCAATTCCATGGTTTTAAATTGCTATTCATCTTCTTATATGTAGATGATACTATATACTTAGATAAATATAATATTTAATGTTATTATTCCTCATTCCAAGTATCCTAGACTCACTATTGGATTGATTCACACTTCTATTTTAGCTTTATTTATTATTAAAACACAACCTCTCATTTAGGAAGATCCTACTAGCCAATCATGTTTAAATTCATCAGCTTCATCTTCCTAACAACTAACAACTAATTACCCAAATTCAAATTCATTTTAACAGGTCATCATGAACAATTCACAAGTCCCATTCAAGGAAATCCACAAAATACAACTATATAAGCACATTTTTGATCCATTTATTCATGAGATGGAAAGGGGCTACCAATATTGAAAATTGAAAAATTATCTAACTATACATTGAGATAAAATCACCTATTCATCCCAATTATGAGATCATATAACCCAAGTATCCCTAAGCTAGTTTTGTATACAAAAAAAATTTCACAAGTCATTTTTTGAGGACATAATTACACCAGGATTGCACTAACATATAACATTTCACATGTATTTCAAACACACCACCATAGCATGGAAAATATACAATACCCTTCATGTGGAACCTCTTTCCTCTAATTAATTAAGTGCATTCATCTTGTGTGTAAATCCTTTGGGTATTTAAAATTTAATTCCCTTCTTTAATTGAGGCACTCATTTGGTGAAAAACAATTGAGAGTATTTTAATTGTTATAAATTATAAACCAATACATCTAAAATTTAAAATCAAATTTAATTATGTGGGATTTTAAAATTATATAAATATAGTAACTTGTGCATAGCCTCTCTAGGAAGGCTAGGGACATTAATGAGTAGGCCCTAACCTATGTTAGATGTGAAACTTATGGAGTTTAGAATGTATATTTTAAGAGAAGTTATTGATCGTTGTAATCAAGGTATGGTCTTGCAAGAAAATATTTTTGACCTTGTAAGAGAAGTACAAGGGTGGGTTAATTTTCCAAGTAAACCCACATGGCCTTGTAAGACCTTATAAGGAAAGTTACAATAATTTTATGTGATAAAATAAGACCCATGTAAGAGGTGATACCCTATCCATTGAATGAGTTTGATTGTAATTTTTGGGAAATGAAACCACAACTCACTTTTTATTACCAATTCTTGGCAATTTTTGGGTTGTTAATTTTGGTGGAAGAAGGATCTTATTAGGAGGGGGTGATTAGAAGGATGATATTGAGAGGATCTTGTTGGAGTTTTGGAAGAATGGAAATTACTTTTCAAATGATGGAGAAATAGGTCAGCCTCTTAGACTTCAATGTTTAGAAACATTATCTTAGTAGCATATGAATATCCCTCAAGCATGTTTTAGAAGTGAAAACGAAAGAAAATTACATTATTAGCTCTCTCTCTCTCTCTCTCTCTCTCTCTCTCTCTCTCTCTCTCTCTCTCCCAGTTGAAATTATAAAAAAAATGATATTTTAATTAATTTTATTTTACTCTATTTTGAAAAAAAATAATTCAATGAAAATTATGGTAAAAGTTAATATTTTATATTAAAATATAGAAAATGATGATTAATAGAAATTGGAAACTTGTTGTATCTCTCCCTCTTTGATTTTAAATAAGCATTTTTTTCCATCATTTATTGGTAAATAATTGTTCATTAATAAAAAATAAAATTATATATAAACAAAGATGTTCTTATTAAGAAAAATAAAATGAAATAAAATGTAAAACTTAAATTATAAATGTATACTATAAACATTTATTTTTATATTAAATAGATAAATAAAACTTAATAAAAAAATATATTAATCTCATATGAGAGTGTAGACACATAAATTAACATTTAAGATGAAATAATGTACTTATGACCATCATTTTACACACTTAGATCATGCCTCATTCCATGGTTTTTCAACCAATTTATATGCAGACAAATCATTCCTAAAAGAGACTAATAATCTTGGAATATCCATATTACTCATTCAAAATATCTCAATGTTTTCCCATGACTGATTCATACTCTCAGCTTAGCTATCTTTTTTCCCATGACAACAATGCACCATTTAGACTATCCTGCTCCTCGATCCTATCCAGTTCTGCTAGACACATCTTCCCACTAAATAATGACTAATTTATCAATTTAAAATTCATGTAATGAGTCATTCCACACATTCAATAATACCTATCCAAATAAACTCTATATTGATCACTATAAAATAACATTTTCAAGTTATTTTACGTAAAAGAAGCTTCCATATTGAAAAACACTCTAATTCTAATTGTACATTGAGAGTAAAATCCCTATTTATCCCAATTTTGAATACATAAAGTCATATTATCCCCATGATAAACTTTGAGTGCACTTTCAAGTTTAAAAGTCATGGTTAAAGCACTTAATCACACTAAAATTGCACAAAAATCTAACATTACACTAGTCTTTCACACACACCATCATAGCATAGGAGAACTACATGTATTTTGATCATTTTTTGTAGTATTGGTCTATAGGCAACACTCACCATAAGGGTTGTTGTGGTCTAGAATAATTTCAAACACTAATTCATTTTTTCCATTTTTCTCTATTCATTCATAATTTCCTATGAAGCTAAGGTTTATAAGTGAAGAATAAGGCATACAATGGATTTCAAGTCAAATCACTAGATTTGATTGCATACACATAGTCAATTGATGAAGGTGCACAAGTCAAAAAAATTCATAGATTTCTTAAACCTATAGGACATCAATACATCCTATGGACAATAATGTTTTGTGACTCTATTTTATTCCAACATGCTTATGTAGAGAGTGATCCAATCTCTATTTTTGATTCATATCATCATCATCATAGAGCCTACTAGTTAGTTTCATTGTTCCTGTTTTAGTCTTGCGTTATCAAATTTATAAATAAGTACGTTTTCTTTATTATTTGACATTTTTGCATATTTCCAAATGTAGTAAGTTTGAAATTAGTTTGTGTAGTGTGTATATATATATATATATATATATATATATATATATATATATATATATATATATATAGTATTCTAAATTTATGTAGTAGTTTGTCATGTTTAGGTAATTAGTTATCTATTTTTCCAAATTTGATAAAAAATATTGGTGAACAAACCAATTGTTCTAATGTTGAAAAAACCCTAACCATAGACGTTGCTAGGATTTTTATCTTTCTTTTTTCTATTTCCAATCACTGTTTTATGATTTTAAAATTTGATAAATTCTTTATTTATAATAACATTTCAAGTTTTTATTTCTTATTTTATTTATTTTAAGAAAATTAATTCTATCTATCTTAGATGCAATGACACACTAAGTTGTTCTTAAGTTGAATAATTTCAGATTTCAATTAATAATACCATAATGATAGAACTTGTTAATAGATTTGATGATACATATAATAAAAACTTACAAGGATATATTTCAAAAATAAAGATACAACATATTCAAAAATATTGTTTGAGAGGAAACTAAGAAGGCATCTCAAAACCAATCTTATGAAACTTCCAATCCTATGGATTATCAAAATTTCTTATAATGATTAGATACACATTTTGTACCATCATTTACTATGAGGGAAACATGAGGGCTTCAATATATTAATATGCCAATTTCCACTTAGTCATTAGGAACACCACCTTTGGTTAGCACACATTCTTCTTATCCAGACGTGCAATCCCTTATGCACAATATTTAATATATACAAATAAAGGTGTTACATTTGGATAAAAGTGATTCAAAACATAATAAATTGCCTGATTCTCATAATTTATTGGACACTCTATTGGCACAACACATATTAGTATATCCTCTACCTATGGGTTATTAACCATGTTCTCTCTAAGGATTCTAAAAGAATATGCTTTATAATGGTTTTATGACTTAATACATCAATTGTTCCATGCATTCAATCCCTTGGATGATATGTTTTTATAACATTTTAAAATTAGTATTAGTGAGAATATTTCATATTCTCATATTTCTCAATTCAAATAGAAATCTAATGACCCTATCATAGAATATGTTTTAAGGTACAAGACAATAATATATAAAATGACAAGTCTTATGGTAGATGTATAATTATAAGATATATTTAATCAAAGATTCATTCCACCACTACATGAGTATATCATGCTTAATAAGTTTCTCTCATTCATATAGTTGTGTCTTTAGTTAAAGAAACATAATTAAAATTATTGGAAATAAATAAGCTTAATTATGCAACCAATATAGATTCCAATACATAGAGTTAAAGAAAACTACTATATAAGGTGAGGCCAACTGATAGTAAGAATGATTAGAAGGAAATAGTACACAAAGTTTTAGAATCAACTCTATGTAATGTATTGTTAGTTCCTCCAAGGAGACATTTTGCCAATCTATCATAATCCCCATATAATGCCCTCAAGATGTTATTGGAATGGAATCTCATATCTCTCCCTCCCATTAAATAGGTTGATGTGAGTAAGAATCTTCCAAAGGTATTTGAATATATTACCTTTTGTGACTTTAATAGATCACCAAGGCACACTACTGATAGGTGCATCAGTTTAAGGCACAATATTCAGGATTTGATAGATGTAAATATCATTAATGTAAGAACACCTATAGACAATTCCAAGGAATAACTAAGTAAAAAAAGTAATGAAAATGTTCAGTGATCCTTTTTCTATGCATATAACTAATGAGACAAAAAATACATTGTGACTTAATTATGAATAAAATGCATACCCTCCACCAAATTATCATCATTATCATAATTAGGAACAACATCCTTTGAATGGAATCATTGGTACCTAATATAATTCAATGCCCTATAAATCACTCATCACATTTTTAAATCATGAGATAGTAGATGATTTGGATTTGAAATATTTGTTCATTCAAGCATACACTAATCGCTATCTCATTTAGAGTGTCATGGTTGATAATGGTTCAAGTGTGAATATGTGTATAATCATACTCTTAATCATATTGGATATGCATATCATGATTTTCTTCCCATGACCATGGTAATAAGAGGATTAAATGGTCACATGCATATTTCCTTTGGTGAGATGATATTAACATTACATGTTGGTACAACACATGTGGCCACCATATTTATAGTAGTACCTAGTGTAGCGGTATTCAATATATTATTGAGACACCCATGGATTCAACATACTCACACATCTCCTTCTATATTTCACATGTGTTTAAAGTACATCTATACCAATGAGATCATCATAGTTTTGGTTATCCCATATGAATATCCCATAACACAAATAGAATCGGTTCTTATACAACAAATTTTAATTAAGGCACTTAAAAGGGTTTAACTTACATAAAAAGTGTAAAATCAAGTGTCTACCCTTACAAGGAGGGCTATATTTGAAATTACACTTCAAAAAATATTTTTCATAGATTTTATAGATCCTCTTTCTACTCCCACATGTCTTAAATTGATTTTATAAGGTGCTAAGGGTGTTTCACATAAGGCACAAACACAAGGTTCATACACTCCATGATGGGTTACCAAAATCCCTAGAGTTCATCATACTCAACAACATACACAATATGCTACAAATCATCATTATGATAGTGGTACCTGTGATACAAATGGAAAGCAATATTAAGATTTTGAATTCAATTTAATTCAATCACAATAGTATGGCACTTTCCATATGTGAAAGTTCACCATTCCTATCTTAGACAAAGGACACATTGATTGCGAATCCCTTTTAGGACTTATTGAAGGAATAATTGATTAGTATCTTTCTCTCTATTTTTTTATTTCATATACTCAAAATTAAAAAATTAAAAATATTCCAAAAAAGAAAAAATTAGGACCTATGCAGTATTTGTGTAGTTTATTTGCATCAATTATTTTGTGCTCAATGTACTCAGTATTTTTATATATGTCTAGTTTTTTTATCAAACACACTTAGAAAATTATACATGAGTGAATCAAAAACATACAAGCTACCATTTAAAAAAAATTACATATTATTTGACTATATCATAATCAAAAATCATAAATAAATAATAGTGCTCCACCCAAATAGTAACACACTGTGATATTGTATGATTTCACTTATACTATCCCAATGAACACATGGGAAAAAATATCATAGGCATCCTACAACTTATTTATGCTTCATCAAGTTCACTGGGGGAATCATTGTACAAAGGTTTTAGCACTCATCAACTATCCCTTATTGTTCATATTGAAAAAAATATATCAATATTTCTCACTTACATTCATATTACTATCTTCCTAAATAATTGAATTACTAAATATAATGTTGTTATGAATTTCCTATGTTGATTAATTAAAATATTCATGCATGATTTTCATGAATGGTTTCTCACTTTATGTCTTGTGTGTATTCACTGTCTTAGATCATGGACATTTGAACATTTCCTTATGTGTAGTTCTAAGTCTATTATATGTTTCTATGTTTTTGTGAGTTAAATTTGAATATGTCCCTTGTATATGGCACTGTGGCCTTTTAATGTGTGTTGTGTGTGATTTGTGTATAATCTTTTTATGTGTGTCTCATGGACATGAAACTTGTTTTATCTTTCTTACATAGTTTTCGATGCCATGATGGACATCATGCATCTTCCCTATTTACTAGTGCCATGATAAATATCATGCATTCTCCCCAAGTAGTTCTATTTATATTTCATTACATAGATTTGATCACTTATATATGTGATTCATTTTTAACATATATATTTTTGTCTATTATATAACATGCCATAATTTCATCATGAAATCATGGAACCTATATGTGACTCATTGGAATTTGTGCCTTGGACATGTTGTAATTATTACTTTAACTAAAAGAAATCCTTAGGATACTGCAAGCTCAACTTTAATCTCTATTTACTATTATAACTAAGTCTAAGCTTGAAATGTTTATTATATGCATTTGGTTTGAAAAGAGTTTGAATTAGGGTCTACATTAATCAAATTATCTAAATTTTCCTAAATCTAATAAGTCTTGGTCTTTCATGGAGCATGTTTTGGAATGCATATAAGTTTCCCCTTATAGACCATTTTCCCTTAGATTTATGTAGATTATCTAACTCTTTTTAGAGTTTTATGTCCTTTATTTAAGTAATTTAGTATGATACTACTCCCTTTCATGTCCATGAGCTAAGTTATTATTGTAATTTCATCTTTGGGCTTAATTTGTTTATGGAAAGTTAGGCTAAATTGGCTATGTTTTGAGCAAATATGACCAATTTTTTTGCTAAATTCATCCCATTTTGATCATTTTTTGCTTTATTTTTTGAATCAAATAGATTCAATGTTGTAGGGATTTATTCTCATACTTAGTCATTTTATTCATTAGGGCTAAATTATTGTCAAGTTTATAAAAATGTATATTTTGTTCATTCATCTCTTTTGACTTTTTCATTTTATTTTGGCTTTACACTTAGTTATTTTCATGAAAATTCTTATTCAAAATCTAATATCTACTTTATTTTATAACATACCAATGGTTAATTTATTTCTTATATTATTTATGTGAGCAAGGATCTACCACTTATTACTCATTCTCTTCCTTGTGTCTATTTAGGACTTAGTCAATTTTCATATAATTAGCATGCCCTTGGGGGAATGAGATGTTACCATATGTTTCCATTATACCACCTCAATTCCTAAGGTAATATTGTATTTTGTATTAGGTATCCAAAATTAAAAATGAGTGAGATTTTACCAAGTATCATCATCTAACTTCCTCACTTCATCCTTGCTTATAGATTCTCCTACCCAGGTCCAAAATCTTCCACATAAATAAGATGACACCACATGCTAAAAAACCACTTATATAAAGCATTAGGGTAGTCAGTAACCTTATGATCAACACCCAAGACATAAATAAATGAGATATAGACATGTCTCATTATCCTAATTCCATGCTCCCCAGGGACAATCCATAGTTTTTGGGCCTTTGATGAGGTCCCAGATGAGTGGGATCTTGACAAATGTCATGATCTCATCTCACTATACCACAAAAATAATAAGTCCATTTAGATCCCCAATATATCCCTAGATGAATGGGATGTTTACATGTGTCATGTTCCTACTAATGAGTCTCCATGCTAGCATCCTTGTCATCTAAAAATGAGCTTAAATTTGATGACTATCTCTCCTGTCAAGACAATCAATTCCAAAGTACATTTCCTTTAAGCTGATTTTTTAAATTTGATTAAGTCTATAGAGTTTTGATCATTTAAAAACTTATTATAAATATCTTTAGAGTTTTCTCTTTTGGATAAATGGACTTCAACTTTTCTAAATTATTCAATTATTTTAAGAGTTTGTGCACCATTTTCTTGAACATTTTGTCCATTTCTTACATTATTTCAAGTTAATTGGCGATGCATTTAAGTTCCTTTATTATCTAACTTAGTTTATATATTTATAAATTTACTAAATGATCTTTTGAATCTGGGAAGTGGGGTGAATTTTTTCCACTTTGGTAGGACCATTTTTGTGTTTTATTCATCTAAAATTGGCTAGGTAGTTGTCTTGTCTCATCTTGAAACCTAGTCATTTATCTCCAAAGTGGACTAAATTAGCTTTATACTTGGAAAAAACACCATTTTATTCTCTATTTTTATGTGATTTTCACATTTCATTTGGATCTTTTTGAATTGATAATTTTTCATGGAATTAATATTCTAATGGACACTTTCTCTTTTCAAATTCTAACAACTATCTCCTTTCTTTCGCAAGCCCTAGGCAAGCATTAAGATACCATGTGTTGACATTTCACTTCCCCAAAAATTAATGGACTTGGTCTATTTTGTGAGGATCCTAGAGTCCCTAAATAGATGAGATAAGGCCACATGTTTACATATCATTGCATCACTTCCTCGGGCTAGTCTGTTCATGATCTATTTCCCTATAGGATTTGTATGAGTGAACACTTGTCAAGATTTCATTTCCTCACTCATCCAAATAATTTAGAGAAAATAACCCACCCTAAAAATATTTTGGGTGAATGGGATGATGTCACATGGAAATATATATTTACTTGCATCACTAGCACTATCAAAACATATTGAACATTGACCTAGGACTCACATAGCTCAGAATAAATGAGATCTTACCACTTGTCAAGATCTCACTACATACTAACTAGGGAAAAGTCAAAGGAGTCTGGGTCTTCAATTGATTAAGGAAAGATCAAGGAGTGGCCACATGTCACTTTCATAAATAAAAATATATCGCTAGTATCACTCACATATTGAAAGATTTCTAAGTGGAAAAAGGGAAATGTGATGAGTCTCAGTTATTAGGCTAGTTTTTGAAGTCATCCTAAGTAGCTGAGAAGTCCAAAATTGATTACTATCTCTGTTTGTTAAAGTTAGAGTTTGAGAACTAATTGTGTGTCCTATTTGACCTATAACACCAAATTATATAAGGGTGTCTTAATGGTGAGATTGATCATAAGAAACAAATTTCAAAGACAAGTGGGGGTGGCATTAAATTTAGACTTAGTGTGCATGTTGAGATCAAGTGAATGGAGGCACATAAGATAAATGATTAACTTGATTAGGCATGGCTCCTATGTAGAAAGTGGCTAACTAATCATCCCAATAATATTTCAAGGACACACAACCACCCAAAATTAGATTCAAATTTAATCAAGAATAGGATTTAATATTTATGACCTTGGGATTGAGCAAGATTCAGGTCGATATGAAATTGAATCAAATTTGTCTTGTTAAATGTTAGAAACCACTGGTCAATAAGCTGAGTAATAACACCATGGTATTGCATTGCCTATAAATCCAACTCTTCAATTGAATAAGGTCTAGATAAGTGATCAACTGATAGAATATAATAGTTAGACAAGAGATCAAAGAGATTTGCCTCTTCCCCTTATGTAATTTCATACTTTCTAGGTAGTTTTCTTCTTTGTATGAGCTAAGACTACTAATATTTAGTTATATATTCATCCTGAGTGTACAATGAATCCTATTTATGCTTCTTGAACTATTTTTATCTCTAGAATCTATGTTAGTTGATATTCTTGGTTTGTACATGTATATGGTGACCTTATTTCCTTCCTATACATATTTGATGTTGTCCTCAAATTCTTGCACCATATTTATCTTCTAGTTGTGTTTTGCTTGCCAAGCAAAGATTGACTTTATCAAAAGGATTTATCCACTTAATAAAATTAGATTTATATCTATATAGAGTAGAATCATCTTTTCTCTCTCTTCCCTATCTCATTTGATTTTTTATAAACATTGTTAGATAAGTTTTATAAATAATTTGATTTACAATCAATTTCTAAAGTTTATTTGGATTGCATGATCTCAATTTACTTGCCATTTTTTATGCATTGTTGGATTCTATAAAAGAATGAAAAGTTGTATTTAACTATGGGTTTCTTTTAGAATCTAAATGAGCTGATCTTTTTAGTCTAAGCTTATTTTTTATGAGTGTTAACCAAAAAGGGTCCCTTGAACTAGAACATATCACAATGACCAAATGAATAAGGTTATTACACTAAGACCTAGTAGAAAATATATTGGGGAAGGGTTAGGCACCTGTTATTAATTTGACCTGTCAAGGTCAAATTACTACCCCTATCATTTGAAACTTTCCTAAATCTCACCAATATCCCTTTAAAGTTGGTCAAACCAAGGAATTTTGGCCTAAAAAACACTAATTTTGGTCAAAAATGGATTGTAAATGGGTTATTATCATTTTAAAAGAGCATTGCCAAGTTTAAATATGTAGACAATGCATGCACAGATTAATTTTCAGAGAAAATTAAACATTTTGGGAGCTAAAGGTGGTTTTAGGACCTAAATTTTTTTATACAAGGTCATTATGAGTTAGATAAAGTTTTTATAAAATTTCATGACCATTTTACAAATGGAGATACTATTTTGTAACAGTCCTTAGCATGTTTGTTGGAGATCACCATTGGAGTAGGCATCATTTTGGAGTGCCACATAGCTTTCTAAGTCCAAGTAAAAGTTTTAAAATCATGGGATGATGTTTTTATATCATAATCATACCTTTAAAGAGTATCAAAAATCCAAATTTTAAGCAAACCATGCTCATACATGCTTTTGCAAGCAAACAATCATAAAGGCCAAAAAGGGTTTTTTTTTGAATTTTAAAGAAAAATGTGATTTTAAAGTGTTTTTATAGAATTTAAAGACCCAATGATGATTTTTTAGGCATTTTTAATAATTTTAAGAGTTATTTTCATTTTTGTGAAATTTTCATTTTTTCAGTTCTAAACAACCTTCCTAGCCTCCTATTCAGATGCTCATATCTTTCACCACATGTGGATTTTGGATGAATGATATTATTATGTTTTTATTAATAAAATTTAACTATAATTAATTAAAATCTGAGACCATTTGAGTAGTTTTTATTTATGAACAATCATTAAGAGAATAGGCAGCTCATAATGCAGTCAAAACCCCATAAATAGATTTATCCATGTGATAACTTTTCATATATTTTTCATGGGAAACCAATATTTTAAAGGATGTTTGGGGGTTAAGTTTTATACACATAAAATGATATTTTTTTGGATTTGGATATTTGTACTTTATGAATCATCATTTTGAAAATTTAGCTTCAAAGCCTACTTAAACCTTAAAAAAACTAGTTTTGAAAAAATATTGATCTTATTTATATCAAATCATATTGGATATATATATATATATTTAAAATGTTAATTAAACTCAGATATGATTCTATAAATGTCAATTTTATGCATGTATATGTATGGATGAGGGTATAAATCATGTTTTTTGTTGAAAAAAGAAAGTAAAATGAAGTACAAAATAGTTCAATGAAATATAACCAATGGAGATTAAATCCTAAGAATTTTTATTCATTATTAAATTTTTATTTGGTTATAAATAATCCCATTATTATCCCAATAATCTTAATCAAAATGGCCAATTTGCAAGAAAATGGTGCAAAATAGGCCTAGTCAACCCTCTTGACTGAATGGCGAGTGTTCTATCATCAAACTCGAATATATTGTGATAATAAATTTTTTTAAGGTATATTTAATTATTTTTTTATGTTTCATGGCATCTTTATTCATGTTTAATGGATTCCAAATGAAAGAAGATAGGCTATTAGGCCTAATTGGCCTAATTAGTCAGTCAAGCAAGTAAAGGATGGCATTGAAAATATATCAAATGCATTAATTTTGGAGTTATCACGCGGAATATATGTTTTTTAAGTGGATATATAATTATAAATTAAATCCACAAGTTAAAATTTATACAAGTTGAGCTCAAGTTGAGTTAACTAGTCCTTAAAGGTCAAATCTCTTTGATTGACTAGTTTGACTAGTTTCATGCATCTCCCATGATTTTAATGAAAGATAAAGACTTTAAAGAACTTAAAATAAATTTAAATATGAATTTATATTATAATTTATGGCATTATTTTCATTAAATTAAGATTTAAAAGTCAACATGGGCCCACCACTTCTCAATTCTATGTAGAAAATGAAGAACATGCAATTTTTGAAGAATTGGAAGATTTTAAAGCCTTTATTTAATTTTTAAAAATAATTTTAGTCTTATTTTAAATAAAATAAGACTATTATTTATATTTAACATGTTATTTTGGCTTTATTTAAGTTTTTATACTTATATATTGGCTTTTTGAAGCCATTTTTAATTAATTCTTGAAGCAGAGCAAAACTTGTAATTGACACCATTTATCAAATAAAGAAGATTTTTTGCATATGTTTTTTTGGATAAGAATATATTGTTTTTTGATTATGTCCAAACATATAAGTGAGATATATATACCCTTTTTTTATGTCCTTTCTTGACCTACTATGAAAATCTCATCTTTTACAGGTCATTTGAAGAGCTAGGAATAGAATTTGCTTTGGAAGCTTCTTTTTAAACACTTATGTTCAAGATTGAATGACAAGTTTTCTTTTAGATTAATATATGTGTATTACTCATTTTTAGAAATATTTCAAAGAATATCAATCATTTATGTTCATCACCCAATTAGATAGGATTTCCCATTTTAGTTTTCCCTTTCCCTTTCCATCTCAGAAATCAAAATAGTTTAATTTTTAGAGATAAATATTAAGGGAACCAGCCCTCTCTAGAGGTCATTCTCATCATAGAGTCACCCACACTTTGAGAATATATAATTGTATTAGCTAAAGGGAAAGTGTGTTTTTCACATCTTCAATCCAGGTGCACTTTAAAGTGGTAACAACACCCTTATATTCAGGGGATGTGGAGAGGGTATCCTAATCAATTGAGATTTCCAACACTCCACCTACCTATTGGTATACCAAAATGTAAGTCAATATAATTAGTGTTATAAGGAGGGCCTAACACTTTAAATACCTTGCTTATAATGAGAAATTACAAGTTTATAAAACTAGAAAATAGAAGTTTATCTACAATGTCAAAGGTTTTTGAGTGTGACTTTGAGTTATTACACCTTATAGAGCATATGAGAGATTTAAATAATAAAGGGAAAGTTAAAACCAAAAAAATATACTCAGTTAATAGCTATCTCACTACTATTGTCCCTTTAATTAACCCTTTTCTACCCCCTCAAAACCCTCTAATAGCTACTATTACCTAGCTTGGAGGAAGTAGTTATCCTATAAATATTTTAGGACTTGTACATGACTTACCCAAAAACCATGAGAAGTTTTACCTAAGATATGTTCATGGTGAAGTGAGAACAATAAAAGAACATATCTAGACCTTCAAATATGCCTTGATCATAACTTAAATTCAATACAAAGATGTTGCTTTGAGACTATTCCCTTATACCTTAAATGAATCACTATATGGTTAGTATTTAGGTATCCTAAATGGATCTATCACCTCTTGGGATGACTATATTCATTAATAATTTTAGGATACTGATAGACCCTGCCATACTATACCATTAGTTTGAATATACACATAGGGAACCTAATGATCCCATTATTATTTTCAATACTCAATTACATAAGCTATACAAAAGGTTGAAATACCCATACACATAGACAAAGCTTGATGCAATAAAAACATATTTAGGATCTCTAGACCCTATGATCTTTATGTTCCTTAGGAGGACCCAAAAAACACTTACATCTTTGCCTTTAGATTATAATGAAGCTATTAGTATTGAAAAATAGATGGTGCTTCAGGGTTATGGTGACTCTCCATTTCCCTCTTTGGGATAACTAGGTAGATACAACCAAATTATTATGATCAATCAAGATTTTATGCAAAACACTCATGTAATGAACCTAATCCTAGGCATCATGTATTTAAGTCCTAACCCAATATATAACCCATTAACCTTTAATCACATGCTAAATAATCAACATTATGTGCCTTTGAATCACATGTTATCTCAACTTACAAATTAATAACTTGTCCTTGTTACGACAATACTATTACAATACCTAGTTTAAGTAATTATATTGCTCTTAACAACAATCAATAGGCTATCCATTCATTTCTAAAAAATCTGACACTTACTAGTAATACCCTATTATTATAGGTATTTATTTTCCTAGATTTATTTATTTGGGAATATTATATTTACACACATGAAGTTTTTCAACATTTGGGGATATGCTTGCTTAGGTGGAGTTAGTGTGTCATGGGTCTCATAGGTTTGACTAGAAGACTAGGATGTAACTCCTTTGACCACATTTTATGGAGGATTTACACTTCTATTCTAGGCTCCTTTGACCACCTTTTGTGGAGAAGTTACACTTCTATTATAGGGGGTCTTTGATCACCATTAGTGGAGGATTTACTCATTACTCCTATAAGTATGCTTCACTTGAGGATTTTTATCACTTAATTGAAGATTGGTATTTTGGATCCTATTCTATTTATGCTATATTCATGTACATTTTATTTCATTAATTTTAGTTGTGTGTTGAATATTTACTTGTATTACACCTATCATGAACCTATGCATCTGTAAGATCCTGTGATCCTAGCCATAAATCTGATATGGTATTAGAGCCAATCTAGTAAACATCTATATGGTTTTCATTGCTATTAAGATATTGTTTAAAATTTCAATATTATTTACATATATTGTGAGGCAATGTTTTGAGGGTTTTTAAAAAAAAATTGAGAGCTTTAAAAATTTCAAAAATCTTAGGTGACTAAAAAAAATTGTAGGTGTCTTTTTTTCTTAAAATATCAATTTTTATTGAATTAGTCCTTGGAATATATGGGCTCATTAAGTGGACCTAGTTTTATTCTTGGCTCGATTCTTGTGTGGTTGTAGACATTTTTTTAGTTTCAGTCCTATGTGTGTGGTGTAAGACTTTTTATAGCTTCTAGGTATTTTAATACTCTTCATGGCCCAATCTCAATGATATTTCATCATCCATGACTTGTATATTCTATTATGTGGATTTTTGGATAGCATTTTGAATTTTAGGTTGCATCGATTGTCACTCACCTATATCATTATAATTTCATTAGCCTACACTTTGCCTTTCCTAGCCTATGTTCAATCTATTTTCAAGCTTCATGGATTTATCTATATCTTTTTAAAGCTTGACATGACTCCATTCACACCTTCATGATACACTCAAACCCTTTGGACCATCACTCTAACTGGTAAACCAAATTTTTTCTAAAAACCACTTTTTTGTGCATGCAACTATTTTTATCAATTTGTGGTACTATCTAATTTTTGAATGGTTTTGCTTTTTCTTTGAGTGGGAACTCATTTTTTAATAACTCCTTCAAATTAAGAATTGCATTTTATGGAAGTCAAATCACCCTTAAATAGTGTAGTGTTTCTTAATTAATGGTTGGTGAATTTATTGAAAAAAAGGCATGATTGATTTTTTCAAATAAAATCTAGTCAACTTTAAGAAGGAATTTTATATTGTAAAGTTCCTATTTAAGCTAAGGTGAGGAGTAATATAATGAAGTTATTTTTTGATTATTTTTTATAAAAAAATACACTGTAAAAGTTTTTTTATTATTATTTTATATAAATATAATATTACATTATGGGCCATTTAAAATATGGTAAATTATTTTTTAAATACTTCATATTTTTGTTCAATGAATATCAGAGTGTGAGGTTATATTTGGTAGGTGGCCAAACCACCTCACATTCAAAACCCTCTTTCTCACTTTTGGTCACGTTGTATACTCTTCTTAGACATATTTTTTGCTAGGCATGATGTCTTTGTCTATTTTGAAAAATTTCATCTTTTTGACTCACTACACTAATTACTCTAGATACACTCTGGGTTGTGCTTGATGTCTTTTGAGTATGCATCTCATTGTTTGAAATTTTTAGGGGGGTTCACCATTTCATAATTCATGGGTGTCTACTATTTTTTTGTGTCTCTCTTTTCATTCCACTTGCACTTTTGATTCTGAAACTACTATAACTTGCACTATTACTATAACTCATTTCTACACTAATGGATTCAAGTTCAATTAACACACTAATTATTTTTAAGTATCATGAATGGAAAATTAAGATTTCAATCATTCTAAGGAGTAATTTTTTATGTATGATAACCATGGATGATGAAACTAAACATAACATAGATGTAGATATAGTTAAGTGGTATAACCATAGTGATGAAGCATATGGGCTATTGTGCCTTTATGTAGCACCTAATCTCCTATTTCACTTAGAGCCTACCAAATCACCCCATGATATATGGAAAATTTTGGGTAAGATATTCTAGGAGCAAGATGTGATGAGAGGTCACAATATTTAGAATGAACTCATTATCCTAAGTCCTTGTAAGTTTGACACCTTTCAATATTTATTCACCAAGTTCAAGTCCTTGAGATTGTAGTTAAAAGAATGTGGAATAAAGAGATAAGATCACCAACTTATTATTTATACACTCTTTAAACAAGGTCTTGACTATTTAGTCTTTGTCTCTACTTTTCATGTCACTAAAATTTCTTTGGGCCTTGCATGGAAAATTCCCTCTTTAGATGCTTTCATTGAAGACTTAACCAGATAGCAAGACAAGTTGATCTAGATGGGCACATTGAAATCCATAAAACCTCAAGCCATAATTACTGGGAATGGAAAAGCAAAGAATCCAAACAAAGAGAAAAAAAATAACAAGGATCAATACAAGAAGAAAGAATCAACCTCTACCAAAACCAAGAATGAATCCTCCTCTTCTAATGGAAAAACTAAGAAAGAGAAGGTTAAGTGTGACCACTGTAAGAAAAATGGGCATGATGAAAACAATTTCATAAAGAATCAAATAGATCACATAAACCATATCCCCAAGAAGAACAACATAGGTGTTCATGAGTTCATCAATAAAAATTCGTCTACATAAGATTATACTAAGGCAAAATGGAAGGGGAGAGAGAAATAAAAGGGCAAGGCTCTTATAGAAGTTGTAGCTTCAACATATTCATGAGTTATTGACTCAAGTGGTTCTCACCACATGGGCTCTTAACTAGTTTATTTTTCTTCCTTAGAGTCTTTTATCATGTCTTATATCAATTTGGGTGATCACACTTATGTACTAGTTATAGGGAGAGGGTCTACTGAAAAGAAAGGAGGAACATTCAAAAATATTTTAAATGTTCCTTCTCTTTTAATCAATCTATTATCAATGTATTAAATCACTCATTTCAACAAAGGCATGAGGGTTGATTTTTTACCATATTCAATTATCATCAAGGAATTTCATACTGATTCTACAATGGTAGTGGGTAGGGTAAATCACCAAGCTAGATTATACACCTCACATTTTTACCCTAATTCTTCTGTGATTACATTTCTAACTCATTTAGATGGAGGTAAAAAATTATGGCATGAGTAATTTGGCCACCTTAACTAATACTACCTTGAATAACTTAGTAAAAATGACATGGTAATAGACTTGCTTTGAGTCTAATTCTCTATGGGAATCTGTGAGGGTTGCTCTCTTGGAAAGCAGCCTGAAGCAAAATTTGACAAAGATAAATCTTGGAGGGCTTCACAAACATTGGAGTTAGTACACAATGATGTATCTTGGACTTTTACTAGTATATATTTTATAAGGGCTAAGTACATTATCACTTTCTTTGATGATTTCTCAAGATATACATGGGTCTAATTTCTTAAGAAAAAGTCTAAAGTGTTTGAATATTTTTAAGACTTCAAGGCTCTTATTGAGAAGCAATATGAAAAATACATCAAGGTTCTTCGAATTGATAATGGAGGTGAATATGTCAGTAATAGATTTGAGTATTTTCTCACCATAGAGAGTATTGATTTATAGTGGATATGCACTTATAGTCCTTCACAAAATAGAGTTTCAAAATGCAATAATAGATCCTTGAAAGAGATGGATAGATGTATGATTCACTGTAAGTCCTTGGTACCTTAGTATTGGGATGAAGCCATTAATTATGATTTTTATATTCAAAAAAGGGTTTCTCACAAATATTAGAAAGGCATAAAATCCTTTGAATCTTGACATGGAAGGAAGCCTAAAGTTGAGCACTTTAGGGTTTTCAGATCTCTAGCTATGACATGTATAGTGAAGAAGATAAAAAAGCTTTAGAACTTCAATCCAAGCCTTGCATATTTATAGGTTATCCATATCATGTCAAGGGGTGTCATATTATACATCCAACCACATGAGTCATTAATAGAGAGAATTCTTCACTTTTAGGAGAATACAAAAAACTCAACACTTGACACTTCTTCTCTTTCATTAGATTCACTTAGACTTGATGTTTCTTCTTCTAACTTGTATCATCCAGAGCAAGTTCCTAAGCCAGGGTGTTCTTATTATTCCATTTTTGACAATGAGGGTAGCAATGAGGAATCTTATACATCCACCTGTAGTCATGTTTTAGAGGATGAGGATTTAACACATGACTCACCCATATCTAGATCCCTTTGGGCTAGGGAAACACTTCAGAGTGAAATCACTTGGGTAGGAGATCTAAAATATGACATACATACTTAAGCAGATTAGTAGAGTGGTCCACATGATTTATTTGCTTCAATTTTAGATCCATAGATATTCTAAGAGGCTTTAGGTATACTTGAGTGGGATAGTTCTATGTAAGAACAATATTCTTCCTTGATCAAAAATAACACTTAGGATACAACTTTACTTCCTAAGAGAAGGAAGATGGTTCACTATAGGTGGATATATCAAACCAAATTTGTAGTAGATGGGTTGATCAATAAGTACAAGGCAAGATTGGTCAATAAGGGTTTTTCATAGGTATCCAACATTGACTACTCAAAGACTTTTACCCCTATTATAAAGATGACTTCAATTTGAATCACACTAGCTATAGCCACAACACATGGTTTGGATGTGCACCAGATGTATGTGAAGACTAATTTTCTTCATGAATACCTTGAGGAGTAGATATACATGGATCAATCACCTAGGTTTGTTTAGGATTAATCCTTAGTTTATAGACCTAGGAAATTCATATATGGACTCAAACAAACCCCTTAGGCTTGATATGTCAAGATGGATTCCTTTTTCCTTACTTTAGGTTTCACCATGTGTCATTAAAACCTAAATATATAATTCCTATAGTAGGATTATTATTTGATAGTATTATTCCTTTATGTTGATGATATTTTAATCATTGGGAGTTTCTCATCATCTATCAAAATGGTGAAGAAAAATCTACAAGACATATTTGACATGAAAGACTTAGGTCTTCTACATTACTTTCTTCACATCAAGATTCACAGTCTAATTTAAGGATTTCAATTATATAACCCAAGTGGGATCTAGATATTTTGGATTGATTTCACATGGTTGATTGTAAGCCATTTTGACTCCCTTTTTATCAGGAGTCAAACTTGAGGTTGACTATTTTACACCTTTAGTTGATGCCACTTGGTATTGATAGCTTGTTGGAAGCCTTATTTATTTGACTCATACTAAGCCTGACATTTCATATGCATTAGGGATTTTTCATGATTCATATAGGATCCCTATGAGCTACACTAGAAAGCATCTAAGTGGATTTTCCACTATATTTAGGGCTCTTATATATTTAGGATTTAGTATATATTTGGCATAGAGGTTAATTTGGTTGGTTTTTCTAATTTAGACTAGGTTGGGAATACTTAAAATCACAAGTCTACTTTAGGTTACAATTTTAATTTGGATTTTGGTCCAATCAATTGGTCTATCAAGTGGAAAAATAGTATTTATAAATCATATATAGATGTAGAGTACAAGGGAGCTATTAATGCAACTATTGAGGCTATTTAGTTTCTAGGGATTATATTTGAGTTTGGCATTCCTAACAAGAAACCCACCATAATATATTATAATAATGAGAATACTATATAGATATGTAGGAATTTGGTTCACCACTAACAAACCAAACATATTGAGTTTCACATGCATTTTATCTAAGAGATTATTCATGGTTAGGTCATTGAATTGATATTTTTCCAATCTTCAGAGTAGGTTACATATATCTTTTCTAAACCCTTCATTAATAAAAAATTAATTCATCTATAATATCTTCTTAGGGAAAAATCTACATCAGTAGTAACATCATCTCTAGGGGGGACTTCTAACCTCTTAACTTCTTCTATATTTCTCTTTGGAGTGAGGGAGGTTTTTTCCTATGGGTTTTCTCCTTTTCTCTACTTTATGAGAGATTTATTTTTACATGGGTACTTGATTATGCTTAGTTGTCGAAACCCATTTTTATTTCACACTACCTATGCTTATGGGGGTGTTAATTTAGGTATTTATTTTCCCAAATTTATTTATTTGGGAATTTTAAATTTTCACACATGGAGTTTTTCTACATTTGGGGATATGCTTGCTTAGGTGGAGTTAGTGTGTCATAGGTGTCAAAGGTTTGATCAAAAGACTAGGATGTAAATCCTTTGTGTTGGAGGTTTGTAAATTATGTCTCTAAGGTGACCAAGGTTGTTGATGATGTGTCATGTGTGTTAGATTGATAATGATGAAGTGTGTTTCAATGTGCTTCAATATTCCTACATGGTTCTTCAGTGTTTGGCTTGGATATATAATTAATGGATGATATTGATGGTATGAACATGTTATAGAGACCCTATGGGATGTTATGAATTTTTAGAGTGTTTATGGAAGTGAATAGAATTCATCACAATAGTCATATGAAAAACTAAGCTCAAGCAATCATATTGACAGATAAAGATGAATGAGTAGATTGATGATATCACATTTCACACATGTGAAAGTTTTAAGAGATGTTTGATACATGAATGGATTCACTATATGAGAATATTATATGGTTAAAATTTTAGGTCATGAGGTTGAGCGTATAAAAAGTTATTAAGATGAGAAATTGGTCTTCCAAGCAAAGTTTAACTAAGTTTCCATACTTAGCTAAATTTTTAATATTGAAGATCTATAGTGAGCATTTAATCTGACTAGATAAAGATCAAATGGTGTGGTTCAAAGTTAAATAGTCAAGATTGTACACACTAGTGACATGTGTCTTAATCATATAGTTTGGATATAAGATCAATGATGTATGAGTGTTTGTATAGATGGAGATAGATGGAGGGCATTGAGTTAATTAGTTAATGTGCATAGAAGGCATGTAGAGATGCCAAGTGGCATGATCACATATGCCTATGTTGAAGATCAATGGTGAGCATTACAAGGTAAAGACTAGGCTACTCCTAAGGATATTGATGGAATGGATTTTTTCAAAGTATTTAGGGAGCACGAGATGATGTCAAATTGTTTGATGTTTAGTATTAACATAGTGACCGTTAGAATTTGAATATTCAAAGTAATGAGGGAAAACAAGTCTATAGTTTTTAAGCTATATATTTTGATTCAAAATGAATTTATTGATGTAGTAAAAAGAAAATTTGTAAAGGATTTAAAGATACATATAGAGAATATATTTAGAATGTTTTAATGTTCACATAATCAAAGTTATTGAGCTTAAAAGTTGACTATGTGTTTGACCATGTTCTGCAAGTGACCAAGAACATTAATTAAAGATTTTTTTATGGTATTTTGATGTTTTAAGATGAAATATATATTAGATAATGTTATAGACTCCATGAATAATGTATATGTGGATTTTGGAGGTTTGACCAATCCATATTTGGTGTGAACAATTTTTTAAAAGTTGACTATGTTTGTTGAATGTAGCGGCAGATTGAGTGACCATGTTGTAGGAGTGATTTAAAGGTGTTCTGAGCAGAATTGAGGAAGAAAATGAGTATGGATATGTTATATAAATATATAAGGACTATTATAAAATATTATGTCATGGTATGACCCTGATTAGATATGAAGAGTCAAAATATTATAACTATATTTTGACTTTTATGACCAACCTAAGTGGTCATTTTGAGAGAGTTATTTTTAGTGATTAGAGCCTATATTGAAGTGTATAAAGCACACGGAGGTGTATAATATGTTCTAAAGGGTTAAAACATTTGATATAATCATGTTTCTATGTGAAATATTTGAATAGTTGCTTCAAAAGTTTGATACTGTGTTTTCTGTATATGAAGCCCTGAAGAACAAGGAGACCTAATTAGAGGTTTGAGTGTTGAGTTGGTGTTCCAGGTGGCATGGACCCATGAGGGAGAGATAAAGGGAATATTTTATATAATTTTGATGTGTTTTAAGAATTGGTAAAGTATTAAGGTGGTCTAAGTAATCTAACATGTCAGTATGAAGGCCTAATTACTTTAGGTCTCACCGAGACCTAATGGTGGTTTAGGGCTAATGAGATAATGATAGACCTATGAAGAGTGTGGTTCTCACATGTAACATGTGTATGGATCTATGTTAAGTGTGGTTAAATTATGTAAATTATTTTGGATTACAAATATGGGTAAAAGGAAGAGAGTGGTATAAGTACAAGGTCTAATTGGACTAATTCTACTAGTTGTGCATTTACAAATTCAAGCAAAGAAGAGATTCTTTGAAAGAGAAGGTATATGTCAGTTAGGACCATCAAAGTGTGAGAAAGATCAGAAATGTTTATCTAATCAAGTTGATGTAGGAGGACACATAGGTTATTGGACCTAATGAGCCTAAAAGAGGTAGTTTGAGTAAGTTAGCCCTTGAGGCAACTTGAGAGATTTTGGAGGTGAAGAGTGTAGATAGAGGTGATCATCATCAATTGAAGAGTAGAAACATGTGTTTAAGGTGATATATTTATGTATATGAGTGGGTTATTTGTTTCCTAGGTGGTTTGTTCCTCCTTATAAGGTAAATCTTGTTAAAGGTATAGTTGTTATGGGTGCTTAGCTAGATAGAGGTAGTTGATCTTTATGGGATTGGTGTCTCACTAAACTAAAGAATGGGTGTTTATTTATCAATGAATGTCTAAATTTCAGATATTGTTTTATAGAACTATATTCCATATTGTAGGGTTTAGTGGGTTTTATCTCCCAAGATGGTTTCCCACATATATGATGTGTTCATGTGATTTATGCTCGTATGTATGCTTTAGTTGTATGTGTTTTCATGTTTATGTTATTTGATCAAGTTAATATATGTGTTCATGTGAGTTGGGAATTGAATTAGATTATCTTGCATGATTGATTCACTCCCCCTCTTAGTGATTTTACCTCTAACAATTGGTATCAGAGTAGGACATTCTGTACAAGTTTAACCACTTGAAGGTAATCTTAGGTAAAATGACAAGTTTTAAAGGTTTCTATATTAAGCAATCTCCATTATTCAATGTATTTGAGCTATGTGTAGACACCGAAATCATGTCTAACCCTTGGTCATCCTCCCCCTTGGTCCATTCCTATCCCATTCTTAAACCATGCACTTACTAATTTAAAAATAATAATTTATTATTAATATCCTCCCCTTTGACACATCACCTATAACACCTCATCTGACACCTCGCCTTGGACTATTTCCCACCCTATGACTCACCCAAGACCTATTCTTACTTCTTTCTAACCACCTAACCAACTCTCATGCATATTTAGCCCAACCTTCGATAATTCTCCAACGGATCGTGCACTTGGCGGATGAAGAACGGGCTTGGTGGCTCTTTTACTCATTTTCCACCCGCCGACGTCGGTCAAATGTCAGCCGACTCCGGCGGGATCACCGACGTTGGTTTTACTTAAACCAAATTTCTAACCTTTGACGAATCTAATCACAAATTGTTAATCTCTGGGGCTAATCACGAATCTCGAATCCTCTTCCGGTGAAACAAAGTTCTCATGCTTTTGCTTTCTAGTGTTCTAGCTTCTTGTTTATTTGCAGGGATCAGCATTCTTGACAGCATTTTCTAGGCATTGAGGTCTTGCATCAGACATTCTACACATGGATTGCACGATATCTCCATCATCAGCGATAATGAAATCATAGCTTCTACACCTTTGCCAACTCGTGTCACAGCTAAGTATTTGTACTATTTTTATTTTAGTGTCATTTCAAATATATTAGCATTCTGTTTAATGTCTATTCCAAGCATCCTTGACCCAACCTTCTCTGTTCTTCCTAGAGAGGCTGAAAAGCCTTCTCTCACCCTTATTCTCACTTCTTGCCTCTGACACCTGTTTAGTCTCTCTTTAGACAACACCCTCTGTCCAATCAACTTAGCACAAGCTATCAGAGACCTACAGACCATCTTAAGACCAATCTAATCACCCTGACTAAATTGCTTCACGAAAAGGCTGAAAGGCCTTTTTCTTGCCCCTTACCCTTTTTCCTGACAACATACCCTCTACCTTAGTTCTTATTAAAGATTCTATCTACTATTTTACCATCCCAAACAAACTCCCTGACTCACAGACAAGACCATAGTCCATCTTGTAGACTAGAAACTAGACCTGTAACCCATCCCTGGCCATTACCCTGACTGACCTCGTCCACTTCCCCTACCGATATCGGCAGTACAATTGACATCGGCGACATTCCTGATTGACGCTAGCAATATCACCGACGTTGGTGACTGTGCGAAGCAGATCACAGCTTATCATGTACGCATTTACTTTCAATTCTTTCTTTTCAGTCTTTTATTATTTCTCATTTCTGTCTCTGTCATATTCTATTTTAACAGTGGATTGTCATCCTCCAAGAAGTCTTAGCACTTCTGGGACCAAGCTTTTGCTTGGCAATCCACCCTTTTGTCAGCTAACGTTTTTCATGTTTTAGTGTCTATCTCTTTCAGGTGTCATCCTCCACAACCAAAGAGGAGTTCTCACTATCATCTGAATTCTGGTGCGTAAAACTATATCCAGGTACATACAAGCCTTAGACCATTTCTTTAAGTTTCTCATTTTCTCTCTTTGAATGTAGAAAGTGAAATAGCGTAGAAACATTCTGGCACACCCGGTGGGACCCTTAGGGCCTTCCTTGGGTTCCTTTCCTTCTTTTTTCATTTAGGTGAATTAGGTTTTTCCCTCTTCACCTCTTTCTTCTCTTCTAAGAGACATCATAAGTAGGAATAAAAAGAACTTTTCTTTCTTTTCTTGCATTTCTAGACTAGTCAAAAATCATATTCTTCAACCCTTTCTCAACTTGTTTTCATTCCAACTTAACATTTTGACTTGAGGCTTAAAAAAACATTACATTCCATTTTTGCTTGCTTGCATTTCTTAGTCCACACTTAGTAATTAATAAACCGTATATTGAATTAATCGTAGATCACTTGTTGTTACACAACCAAACCACGTGCACTAAATCGAACATCAAACTTACCTGAGACAAGGCCTAACTGAGATTTGATCACCCAACGGATACCTTACCCATTTCGACGATCCTACTTAGATTTCACCACCAAGGGGAAAGCCCACTCTGTTCTCTGGCAGACTCTAATCTATAGGGAAAGTATATTTTGGCTAAGCGAGACCAGCTTACCACTGGAATCGTGAAGTGAGGGGAGCTTGCTCCTTAGCACCAGGCTAAGTACGGAACCTAACACAGACTTTTGAGTGCCTAAACATACCTGAAACCATCTTTAGACTACTTCTTCTAGGACCTGTCTCATAAACCAAACTTCCTAAACACTTTCTAAGGCATAAGCCAACACGATCCTAATAAAATTATTCCTAGGAATTTAACGTTTAGGATCTGCCTGTCTTCATCTTATTTTCTATTTTTATCTGGTTTTTTGAGCTGGTAAGGACGTCTTCTTCTTTCTTTCCAAAAAAATTTAAATTTTTTGAGTTTCTAGAAAACACAGTAACCGATATCAGTTTTGTAACCGACATTGGCAACTTTTCTCCACTGGCATCGGTTATCTAACCGACATCAGTGGCATTATTCATCGACATCAGTTTTTATACCAACATCAGTCACTGTCCAATCTTTTTTTCCCAAAAATAGCAAGCTTAAAATCCAACTTTCTTACTGTCTAAACACCCATTCTGAGTTTCTAAAACTGAAAAAAATACAATTTTCTAAAACCTGACCCTTTCTTGCCTTGAATGGTTTTGACACACATTCAGACCAAGGCTCTTCTTGACCACGCTAGGCAACAACCACTTCCACCTTCACCATCCATAACTAGTCCTATAATGGAGTTCCACTCGGAGACTGAAAGAACTCCTACTCACCCAACCCCGCCCCAGACTCCTATTGTCCCAGAAGGGGACCAAGATTTCGCACGATTCTTGGACCTCAACGTTAAAGCCTTGCAGCACTATCTCGTGCATAGCCAAATGCAAAAATCCCTAGGCAACCCAATCTATGGGATGCTGACTTCCTTAGTCGAGAAAAGGATCACATCAACATCATCTACAATTCAACCTATAGACAATCAAGCCAACACCTCAACTAATAACCCAACCGTGTCTTACCTTCAAAATTTAGCCTCTCCTTCTAGACCTACCTCCATGGGGGTTCCAGTACCCCCTCAACCTCAAACTACTCAACCAAATCCTACACCTTTCCAAAACCTAGTGGTCTCTATCCCCTCTACTCTTGCAGCTATCAACATAAGAGTAACTGTCTACCCTTCAACAAGTGTGGCCACTCCTCAACCATCTTTGACGGCCCTTATCCAACTTGTACCTACCAACCCCATAACACAAGTGCCCTTGGTTTCAACTTCCACCCCGATAACCAGCTACCCATATGTTGGGTCTACGCAACCAACCACGTCATATGACCCTCTCAATATCTTTCAAGCACCTTATAATCTAGGGGGTGTTCCACCCACCAATCTGTCAATAGATATCATCAAAATGCTGATGGACAAGATGTCTAGCCTAGAGACCTCCATTTTTGGCTCACTCAATGCTCTCTCATACGAGCAAATTTGCAATGAGCCCATTCATCCTTCTGTCCCGATTAGGCCATACCCCAACCAGTGGGAGCTTCCCAAATTTTCTTGCTTTCAAAGCAAGGAAGACCCACAACAGCACTTATGGGCATTCAAACATTCCTGTTACCTTATTGCCCATGACGATGCATTGCTTTTATGCACATTTCCCATGTCTCTCTCTGGTGCTGTGCTTGACTGGTATAGCTCTCTTGCCAGCCATTCCCTCTTCACATTCACATAGCTGGCCCAACTCTTTCTTGATCACTTCTCCATCAACATCACTAAGAAGGTCTCGATCACGGACCTCTATTCTATCTGCCAATTTGAGGATGAATCCATAGCTGACTTCATTACTCGCTGAAGAGGCCTCATTAATCAACTCTCCTTTTCCTTACCCCAACCTGAACTTATTGAAATTTTCTCCCGAGCCTGCGCTAAACATATTTCTTCCACCTTACGGGTTCAAACCTTCCACACCTTCGACGAAGCCTTCACGATGGCCCACAAACTTGAATTACGTGCCATCGAGGAGAATAAAGTCAAGTTGTGGAGCAAGAATCCCAACTCTGAGATCAATGACTCCTCTTCTTCTAAACCTTCATCATCCAATCCTAAGTCTAAAGCTTCAGCTAACGCAATGGTCATTAGACCTTCATCCTCTTCAACCAATCAACTTGAGCCATCCACATCTCAGAGTGCCACCCGCCAATTCTAGTAAAGATATGTATAATGACAGTATACTCCTCTCAGAGAATCATACGAGTCTGTGTTGGAAAAACTTGTTAGATAGGGGGTTCGTAATCTCCCCCAGATCTGACCACCTCCACAATTTGATCCCTCACGTGCCATCCCTACGTCGTATAGGGAAAATGACTTCTGCAATTACCACCATGTCAAAGGTCATGACACGGGTAACTGTAAAACCTTTAAAAACATAATCCAAGACATGCTTGAAAAGGGTGACCTCATCCTAGACAATCCCAATGCACCCCCTAATCAGGGCATTGACATCTTCAAGCAACCATTCCCCAATCATCCACTGACCCAAAACAATGTCCAGACCTTGATTGACAACACTCATGAACACAACATTCAAACAGTTAATACGATCTCGCCCTTCATCCCTGACCAACCTCAAGAGGTTAGTCCATCTATCAGTCCATCACATGTAGATGAACCTCTTTCCCTGATTAGTTCTCCATCAACCTCTCTCATCTTGGAGGACGCCTTAACCTTATCGGCACCACCGGTCTCACCATCCTCCTTCCTACTGCCTATGGAGGACCTGACCCTTCCTACTCCTTGACTACAAGTGGAGGGCACCATCATCCCTGCCCTTTACCCTCTTGAGGAGCCACATTCTCTAGTTCCTTCTCCACCAAGAGAAGAACCTGACTCTCCATATTCTTCGACCAACGACAATCCAGTTATAACTCCTACATGCCTTGGGTCTGAGACTACTACCACACCTAACACATTTTTAGCCCCACAACCACTCACATCTTCTGAAGGACCGAAGTCTCATCCTACAACTTCCCAACCATTCTCTCAATTAGTAGAGAAATTAGGACTTCTCCAACCAAGGAAAGTAGAACATCAAGCATTATGGGAGCAACTCAAAGCTCCTCATCTTACTCAGCCTATCTCATCTCATGCTGATAACTCTCTTGTGACAAAATCCCCTAAAGTCTTTGACACGAATCAGACTTCTAATTCTAAACCTTTGAAACATCAACCATTCATATCAAAACACAAACCCTCATCTACCCCATCTAAATTGATCAAGTCACTCAGTGTTCACCCTGTCTCTACTCTCACTCACCCACAAGTGAAGGTGGACTTAGACTAGAGCTTGACCAATAGTAGTCTCCCAACCAAGAAGACTGCCAGACCACAGAAACAAACCCCTCCTCCACTCTCAACATTACCCTCTATTTTAGGCCCTCATCCTTCTACCCTAATTGGAGTGCTCCCTACTCTGACCCTTAACCAAAACAAATTACCTCCATTACTTCCTTTGCCAACCACAAGTCTACCCTGTCTCAAAAATTTGGCACCTCTCACGAAAAAAGTGCCGTCTTCACATATGGCTGCACCACCAACCCAAAAGGTGGTACCAAAGCCTTCTTCAACACCTCCCAAGAAAAAGTCATCAGTGCTTCATGCATCAACAAGCACGAACCCCTTAGTAGGTTCATATGCTTTGATATTATGCCAACTTTTGTATACTTCTAGCATAACCCTTCCATCTATCAAGCCATTCCAACCCCTCAGGTCAAAACCTTCCTAGTTCGACGATAAGAAGATTTGCTTATACCATCGTATGCCAGGACACGATACTGAGACTTACTATGCCCTTAAGGCAGTCATTCACCACTATATGGAGAAGGACACTCTTCTCCTTGAGGACACTCTTGACCGACCCTCGACACCTTCCCATCCAACCTCTTCAACCACATCAACATCTCACCAGCAGGCCATGACCCCTTCTTCACCTCCTATCTTTGAAATCAATGCTATCCACATAACCACTAGGTCACAAAAGGATAAAGCAAAAGAAAAAGCTACTATTCCTTGGACCTATCCTTTTGTCTAGTTACCTCAACCACCAAAACCCAAGATTTCCATCTTAGGTGCATCCCAACCCCCTTCTTCAGGGGCAATCAAAGACTCTATGATAAAACAACTTCACCAAACACCTGTGAAGATGACCTTAAATGACCTTATCCAGAGCTCCCCCCAGCATCGTCAAGCTCTAATCAAAGCCTTGCAGGTAGCGGAGGTCCAACCTAAAGACCCTCAACCACTAGCTACCGTAGTCCATTCTTTATCCCCCGTCGCCTCTATCACTTTTAGTGATTCTGAAATTCCTACCTCTACCTTGGAAGATCAGGACGCTGCTCTTTTCATCATAGCCTACATTGATCAAACCTTCATTAAGCAAGTTATGATTGACAGGGGCACTAGCATTAATATCATTTCTACCCATGCCTTTGATCAATTAGCTCTTCCCAAGAATTGCATATCAGAAACCAATGCAATCCTTAGATATTTTAATGACACCACCACTAACACTATTGGCACTACTGTCCTCCATATTTGCGTTGGCCCACACACAATCCCAGAGCTCTTCTACATCATTGAGGGAGAATTCCAACATAACATGCTATTAAGATGACCCTGGATCCGCGCCATGGCTTGCGTCCCTTTAACACTTCACCGTTGTATCAAATTTGAACATGATAGACAAGTCAATGTCATTCCTGCTGACCCATCCCCTTTTAAGACTTGTAACACATCTTATCGACCAAATGACATTCTTATTCCTCTCAAGGCACCAACCCAAACATCGTCTCCATCTGTGGAAGTGTCAAATAGTACGCAAATAGCGGTTGCCATCACATCACCTTCTCAAGTGACAACCAAGGACCCCATGGACGATATCTTCCAAAGACTTTCACTTAGGGAATATCGCTTACTTACTCTAGACATGTTCCAGACTCCTCAAGAGTATGGACAGCTTCATCAAAGTCCAAGCTATGACTGTCGGATTGGAATGGTCATTCCTTATGGTCCTCCTAGCCTTCGAACCAATCTCATCTATGGGGGGCTTGATCAAGCTCCTACTGATGGGAATCCTTCCTCCTCACCTCAACTATTCACATCCAATTTCTCCTTTCTTGGCAACCCCACCTTTACACATACCTACCTTTATAGGTGTGCATGGAAGGATTTTTGCTTTGGGCACTATGAACAAGGCTCCCATCGGCCCATCGAACCACCCAATGACGATAATGCCAAGAAACAATATGGACTGGGATTCCAAGAACCCACTGAGGCTTCCACAAACCTTTGCCCCGAACCCACCATCGACCAATCTCTTCCAGACTCGCCTATTCTTCCATCCTCACCTACGGAGTCGGTGGTTTCCATCCCTCCTATTTTTTTTTGCATAAACACCATCCACTTGGAACCCCTAACCTATCAACTCAATGGGGTCCCCAAGTCTCTCCCTCTCATTTATCCTAGCATGATAGATGATGAATCGACAACCATCAACACTGTCCATTGCATAGACGATAATGCCATTCTTACCTATATGGGTGCCGATGATTCTTTCATTCAGCACTCCCTCCCTTCTAAAATATAGGTTATGTTAAATGAATCAACCATTGACATTAACCTTCCATCTTCTGGTGTTCCTCATGTCTTAAAGATTGGTCAATCTTTAGACACCCAGGAGCAGATCGACTAACCACATTTCTCTCAGACAATCGCAAGGCCTTTGCTTGGACCTATGGTGATATGCCTGGCATTGACCCTAACATTACCACTCATAACATCATCACAAACCCAGAGGCTAAGACTATTAGGCAAAAGCTTCACAAAATTCATCCTCGTGTTGCACTTCTTATCAAAGAGGAGCTTCAGTGTCTTCTCTCTATCTCTTTCATCCAACCCATTGATTATCCACAGTGGGTATCTAACATCGTTCCTGTTACCAAAGCAACTGGGGGGATCTGAATCTAAATGGACTATCATGACCTCAACCTGGCTTGTCCCAAAGATGACTTTCCTCTTCCAAACATTAACCAACTTGTTGATCTTACAGCTGGCCATGAGATGTTATCACTCATGGACAGATTTTTAGGATATAACCAAATCTTGATTGCACCAGAAGATCAGTACAAAACCACCTTCATTACACCATGGGGAACTTTTTGCTATTGGGTCATGCCTTTTGGTTTGAAAAATGCAGGTGCCACATATTAGTGTGCCATGACCTATATCTTTCACAATCTCCTCCACAAAATCATGGAAGACTATGTAGATGACCTGCTTGGCAAGTCTAAGCTTCATTGCGACCATCTGACTATCCTCAAGATCATCTTCTCTCACCTTCTTTAGTATAATGTCTGTCTTAACCCCAAGAAATGTGTCTTTGGGGTCCTCTCAGGAAAGCTCTTGGGGTTCATCATTTCTCGTCGTGGCATTGAGATAGATCCTACCAAAATCTGTGCTATCCTTGAGATGCTACCTCTGACCAATCTCAAGCAACTTCGCAGTCTGCAAGGGAAGCTTCAATCCATCTGCCACTTCATTTCATAGCTTTCTAACTACTGCCAACTCTTTCATCATCTTCTCAAGAAGGACGTCTCCTTTAAATGGAATAAAGATTGCCAAGAGGCTTTTAAATCCCTCAAACGCTATTTGGTCTCTCCACCAGTCCTTATTCCACCAAAAGATGATCAGCCCTTCTACCTCTACATCTGAGCAACCAATCATTTGTTAGGTGCCATGATCATGCATCAAGATGAGCAACACCGTGAGAAAGTGGTCTACTACATAAGCCGAACACTTGTTGACTATGAAACTTGGTATACTCATACCGAGAAACTCTATTTGGCATTAGTCTTTGCCACTACCAAGCTCCATCACTATCTTCTCAATCAAAAAACCTTTGTCATCACTCACACTGACCCTCTTATATACGTGCATTCCAAGCCATATCAAAACTAGCGTATGGCTCATTGGCTCATGCTTCTTACTGAGTTTGACTTAGAATTTGTCCAACAAAAATCTATAAAGGGGCAAACAATCACTGACCAACTAGCAGATGCCCCTCTTCCCAACAATCAACCTTCTTAGTGTGAGTTTCCTGATGAATCTATCGCCACTCTCTCGACTGATGACACATTCTACCAAATGACGATGTTCTTCGATGGCTCCAAATGTCAACTCGGTGGGGGTGCGGGGGTCATCCTCATCCCACATGAAGGTGAGCCCATGCCCCTGTCTTTCAAACTTGACTTTGAATGTACCAATAATATGGCCGAATATGACGCTTTAATTTTGGGATTTCAAACTGCCCTTTCTTTAAATATCAAGACCATCAACATCTTCGGTGACTCACAACTTGTCGTCAATCAAATCAATGGTTCATATCTTTGTAAAAACAAAATTTTACAAAGGTACAAGCACTGTGTTGACACCCTTCTAGCATATTTTGACCATCACTTATTATAGACTGTCCCTCGATCTACAAATAAGTTTGCTGACACCATGGCTTCCCTCACCTCGTATATTCCTTCTTCCTCATCCTCATCAAGAATTTATGTCATGGTACATCATGTGCCATTGCCTTCATACATTTCCACTGACATCAACCTCATCCACACCATAGACTCTAGTTCACAAGATGTATGTTATAAATAACTTGAAGACTACTTGGCTCATTCTATCATTCCTCCCAACCTCTCTAGCAATGCATAACGGGCTTTCATCAAGCGCACCGCTCACTATACTATGCTAGGAGGCCTTCTCTATAAAAAAGGTTTTGACAACCTTCTTCTTCATTGTTTACACTCCACTGAAGCCTCTCATGCTATTAAACAAGCCTATGATGAGATTTGTGGTGGACACTTTAGTGGTAACTCAATTGCCAAGCGCATCCTTCGTCTGGGTTATTACTGGCCCACTCTTCATCAAGATTGTAGAGATTATGTTCGACATTGCATCAAGTGTCAGCAGCATGCTAACTTGCTTCATCTCCCTAGCCATGCCTTACAAGTTGCTCAAGATTTTTGGACTTTTTCACAATGGGGCTTAGATCTCATTAATGAGATTAACCCTCATTCATCTCTTCATCATCAGTCCATCATCACTGCCACCGAGTATTTCACTAAATGGGTGGAAGCTATTCCTCTCATCTCCATAAAAGCTAACAAGATTGTTGACTTCATCAACACCCACATCATTTTTCATTTCGGTGTACCTCACAAAATCATCACTGATAATGGAAAGTCATTTAGAAACAAAACTATCCAGAAACTTTGTGACTCCTTTGGCATTAAACTCAGCTTTTCTTCCCCTTACTACCCACAAGCAAATGGGTAGGCCGAGGCTTCTAACAAAATATTAACTAAAATTCTCATGAAGGTGGTCAACAACACTGGAAGGGATTGGCACATTCACATTCCCTTCGCTTTGTGGGCCTACCGCACTAGTATCTAAACCTCTATAGGTGCTACCCCTTTCTCTCTAGTGTATGGAACAGAGGCTATCTTACCTTTCAAAGTATATATCTCATCTCTTCGCATTTCACTCCATGACATTATTTCTAATGATGACTTTCATCAAGATTGATTAGCTCAACTTGAGTTACTCGCCGAATGTCATCTTACTGCCCTCAACCATCTCCATGTCTATCAAAATCGCATCAAATGAGCCTATAACAAAACTTTGAGAGAGAGAGATTTCAATATCAAAGACCTCATCCTCAAAGAGAACCAACATGTGACCAATATGGAATGGAGTAAACGAGGCAAATTTGCTTTTGATTGGCTCAGACCTTACATCATCACGCACAAGTATGGATCAGGGACTTATCATCTGTCTTCTTTTGAAGGCCGACCAGAACTTGAGCCCCTTAATGCTTTGCATTTGTGACCATTCTATTGTTAGTCGAGTACTCATCCACTTGACATCAACTTGAGCTCGTCCCTTGAGTAATCCCTATCCTTTTAATTCTCAATCCTTTCCACCCTTTTTCCCTTAACAAAATCATCTACAACCCTTTTATAAAGTATGGATGCTTTGTCCTAATAAAAGGGAGCCCTTGACCTTCTGTAGTCTTGTCCATGACTCAACATTCTGTCAAAACTAAATTAAGATGTCAAAATATCCAAGGTCACAAAATCAAATCAAAAAGCAGACTACTCCCTCAAAGGACAACTGTACTATCATTGCTGTAGCTAATAGACTGCTCCCTCGAAGGACAACTATTCAAAATCCCTTAAATTTATAAAGCAAAATATAGACCACTCCCTCAAAGGATGGCTATGATTAAATCTTGCTACAAACAACACCTTTTCTAGAAGCTTCTCACATCGATCAGCTTCACAAATGACCACCAAGCAAAGTGACATCTCTATGTGGACTTCCCACATTGATTGGTCCGCTCTAAAAAAAAAAAATGGGTCATGGACTTGACTTGTAGTAAGTTGTCTCAGGGTCTCCTATAAAAAGGGGCAAAGTTATCCAAAATCTAAAAATGGGTTACCCTCTCCTCCTATCACATCACCTACTCAAGGGACTTCGAGCTCTTTTTAATGTCAAAGTGATTTGATTACCACTCTAACACAACTCATGGTCAATGACGCAACGCATGAATGGGGCTCTTGGTTCTAACAACCCCTATCTATGCTGTCATTATGGTCCTTGTCAATGAAAGGGTGCTTATGCCTTTTACTTTCTGCCTACACTTTGGTCACATTCAACCCCATCATTTGTCCAAACAATTCAACTTGACTATTTTCAAACCACTTACATAGCCTACTCATTTTGGTTTCCATAGACACCAATACACATGGAAACTATCAACCACACAATTTATGTCAAGCATAAACCATTACTTACTGAAGCATAAATCGACCTGAAATTCATTTTTAGCATACATCCATCACGAATATGGATAGTTGCTAAGGGATGAAGAACCCCGACCAATGTTACAGAATACACCATTTGGAAAAGGCTGTAGCATCACCTTCTCCTCATCATTTCAAGCATGTACCCTCAGACATATGGGAAGTGCTATATCATTATCATGACCAAAATCAACCACTTCGATCTTTTCCTCCCTCCTGGGAGAACTACATTGGCCTGAGGCCCTAACAATAGGGGCTATGTAGGCAACACTCAGTTGACATGGGGTCTTCTGGGGTTAGCTCGGCCATTCCTTCATCGCATTTCTTCCATCACATTTTTTTTCACTTGCCAATCACATTACATACAATCACCTATTTTCATAATCATTAAAATTAATCATTTACATCCATATCATTAATAATTAATCCTAATCATACATTCATCATCATATAAACACAACAATATCAGCATCATAATCCTAAACATCATATCAAAACATGTATCAAATCAAAATAACATACAAACACATCCATAACATTTTTCATAACACATCAATGATCAAAATCACATCATATATATATATATATATATATATATATATATATATATATATATATCAATGTTTTACGATGGCATAATCTATGCCTCTATCTCTCTACAAAAAATCAAATACATCTCGCATCAACGGCTCGCAGGCTGGTACATACATAGTGTCAAAATCTGACCTCAAGGCTGTGGTGGTGGTGGTGGCGATTGGGAAGATGCTGTATCATCTCTGCCATCTGATCTACATCGTCTGTGAGACCCAAAAGCCATCGCTCTTGACATAGACTGTTGTCAGCTCAGCTCTGCCCTCATCTCAGAGTATCGCTGTATCTGAGGGAACCCCCTGATGGCCCTCTCATAATAAGTGATCTCATCTAGCACATCATTGTATCTAACTATAGATACAGTCTGCGGTGGACCCATCAGACCTGATACCGTGCCCTACACTGAACTCTGTGGCTGTGAAAACCCTAGCTACACTGATACTGACTATGTAGGTTGCTGAACTGGCTACTGAGGTGGATGCTGCATTGGGCCCTATCCTCTCAAACCCTATCCTACCAATGCCTGTGCTTGGGCTACAGCCAACTGCCCCTACAAAATGGTAACCTATTCTCGTGCTGCATCCCTCTCCTAAATGGCAGCATCTCTCTTATCGGGCCACATCCCGCTCTCTGATCACTGTCTGTAAATCAAGCTATGGTCCCACCTGCACCCCTGTATACTACCCTACCCACCATGCTGAGTAGGCCTCTATGCATCCTGGATCTGCTATCCCAGGACCTACCAGTAACTCTTCAAAATCTGGCCCCTCTGTCTCCTCTGGTAGTGGAAGTGGTGCCTCTATATCATTCCATCTATACAGTGGGAAGGCGGGTGGCACATCCTGAAGCAACCCATACTAACACCACACTCTCTCCACTGGCACACTCTCAAGCTCGTTGGCTCGTCTGCCTCTAACCCACCTAATGCTTTGTACTCCAACCAGCTGCTCTCTCTGATCTCTAAAAACTAGATACAACAGGTATGATATCTAGATAATGTCTGCCAGGATCAAAGCCTCTAGCACCCCTCTGTAATAGTGAATATCTCTGACTACCCCATCCATTCGCGCCTATGCCATCATCTCATGCCATCACCTAAATCCAACTCTGAAATTGGCCTGAATCACCACTGGGAGGCTGAGAGGTCATGTGACCATGATGTGCTCGTAAGCCCAGCAATGCAGGAGGTGGCCGACACACAAGCTATACCGTCACCGCTGACTAATGCCCCATAGCTCTCTATACACTTGGGCGAAAAAGATAGGCACTTAAGCAAACACTATCTATAGCTCTATCATATCTATCAAAACTTTGGTCATAGCAATCGAAAACCTACCTCCCTCTGCATCTGGCATCACATAAACCGTGATGCCTATCATCATCAGGACAGCTAGCCAATGTGCATCCTCATCCATTGCATATAGAGGCTCATAGGCAAAACTAGCTGAGTGATAACTTGCCTCAACTGCATGCTCACCAAACAACGTAACCATATGAATATCATGTTCCTCTCTCAAGCACGCATATAGGTCTGCTCTGTGTACTGGCAGCCGTAAAATCTAGTATACATCCTCCACTGTGACCGTCATCTCTCCCATGGGCAGGTGGAAAGTGTTGGTGGAATGATCCCACCACTCGATCAGTGCCACCATCAAGCTCACATCCCATGCCACTCTATAGTAGCATCGCAACCTACCTAGTACCACTGTGCTCATCTGCACCCACTCCTCCCTGGTAATGTCTCGATGCATCTACATCAACAATGTTGGCAATCAATCCCATAACATCAGTGTCTACCTCACCTGTATCCAGCCAATCAAACCCATGTCAATGCAACTCTCAATTTCCATAACTCTTCTTCCCTAGCCCAACCATTTTCCCTTTCATCTATCTAATTGACCATCTACCAGACCGTCTATGGCTATCTTGACACTCGCAAAGCCCTTAGCGTAGCTCCAATCCCTTGACTTGGCAATTTTCTAACCATTCTTCTGACCAGGTAGCCACTGACATCAATTTTCATGCTGATGATGGCACTAATATAACCAACATCAGTCACATAATGACTGACGCTGGTCTAAAGTCAGCCAACATCAGCGATCCCACCAACGTCGGTGACTGGTTCAGCCCTAGGGCCGAATGGGGCGAGCCCTAAAATTAGGGATTCCCCATTGTGGCCTCCCCAACCCCCTAAAACCCTCCTAAATTACTCCTAACCTCAAATAGACCTATTCTCCACCCTCCTAGCTACCCTCCCCCCTTGATTTCTACTTAAAACAACTACAAATTCAAAAATTAAATCACAACAAAAACTCACCCAAATAGGGTTCAGGGCCCTCCTACCTCATCTCGGCATCGTCGGCATGGTGGCACGATGGGTGCCGCTGGTGGTGGACCTCCCATGGGTCCTCTACTCCCCTCTGCCATCTTCGCTATGACTCTCTGCCCTCACACTTCCCCTGGCCCACAAATGCCTCTGCAACATCCAATCACTCTCCAACTCACTCCCTCTTTCCACCAATGCTTATCTGCGACTTCAGCCCACTCACTCGGTCAACTCTGGGTCACTTTCACTCAATCAACCCCAGAGCTCTTTTTTCTCTCAGTCAACAAGTAGCAAATGACTTTTTGTGGGCTGCCAATTTGGTTTTGTCAGATTTGATAGGTCACCGAATTGGTATATTCATGCCCTTGTCCGCCAACGTTGGCTGATTACTACCAACATTGATTCTTTTATTCTACCGACATCGGTTATGTCACTGATGTTGGCATACTTCACACCTCATCATTGCCTAAAATCATGTCCCCAATCAGTCAGCTCTCCAGTATAAGTCATCTTGGCCCCCTAGGGCACACTTGAGATCACTTTTGCCTCCGCCCGCATCGACCACCAGACCTTGGAGATCATGACCATCTCCTCTGACCGCGACTACTTCCAAAGCAATTTTGCCTTGGTTGTTTTTGCATGTATGCTACCTCATGATTAGTTAGCAAAATTGTGTGCATATTTTTGACCTTCACAAGTATAGGATCGTAAGTCGGTTGATCCCCACTACTTGTGACATTTTCATGTTCTCAGGAGCACTTCCTGAGCCTAGGATACTTGGAACATGATGACCATTGGAGCTTTAGCTTAGATTGAATAACCCAATCAACAGACGACTAAATGCTGGGGCCTTATTATTTCAATTTTGGCACTCCTCGACCCTCGACCTGTGATAATTTGACCTGACCATCTCGTGAAGTGGTGTACACGCAATCATGACTTTTGCAGCGTTCTCACTCTATCTTCACCTTTTTCATCCACTCTATCAAATTAGCACCTGATTCTAGGTTCCCTTCTCTGGACTCCTACTTTGAGGGGGAATACCTCATCCATAATCAGGGCAACCAACCCTCCTATTTTTGTCTTGCAGTTCACTTGAACAACCAACAAGATGAAATCAACCTTATCCCACACCTAGGGCAATCAACTCCTATTTTTGTCTTGCAGTTCATCTAGAGCAACCAACAAGACAAAAAGGGGAAAATGTAGACACCGAAATCATGTCTAACCCTTGGTCATCCTCCCCCTTGGTCCATTCCTAACCCATTCCTAAACCATGCACTTACTAATTTAAAAATAATAATTTATTATTAATATCCTCCCCTTTGACACATCACCTATAACACCTCATCTAACACCTCACCTTGGACTATTTCCCACCCTATGACTCACCCAAGACCTATTCTTACTTCTTTCTAACCGCTTAACCAACTCTCATTCATATTTAGCCCAACCTTCGACAATTCTCCAATGGATCGTGCACTTGGAAGATGAAGAACGTGCTTGGTGGCTCCTTTACTCATTCTCCACCCACCGACATCGGTCAAATGTCGACTGACGCCGGCGGGATCACTGACATCAGTTTTACTTAAACCAAATCTCTAACCTTTGATGAATCTAATCACAAATCGTTAATCTCTGGAGCTAATCACGAATCTCGAATCCTCTTCGAGCAAAACAAAGTTCTCATGCTTTTGCTTTCTAGTGTTCTGGCTTCTTGTTTTCTTGTAGGGATCAGCATTCTTGATAGCAATTTCTAGGCATTGAGGTCTTGCATCAGACATTCTGCATAGGGATTGCACGATATCTCCATCATCAGCGACAATGGAAACACAGCTTCTGCACCTTTGCCAACTCGTGTCACAGCTAAGTATTTGTACTATTTTTATTTAGTGTCATTTCAAATATATTAGCATTCTGTCTACTGTCTTTTCCAAGCATCCTTGACCCAACCTTCTCTATTCTTCCTAGAGAGGCTAAAAAGCCTTCTCTCACCCTTATTCTCACTTCTTGCCTTTGACACCCATTTAGTCTCTCTTTAGACAACACCCTCTATCCAATCAACTTAGCACAAGCTATCAGAGACCTACATACCATCTTAAGACTAATCTAATCACCCTAACTAAATTGCTTCATGAAAAGCTGAAAGGCCTTTTTCCCACCCCTTACCCCTTTTCCTGACAACATACCCTCTACTTTAGTTCTTATTAAAGATTCTATCTACTATTTTACCATCCCAAACAAACTCCCTAACTCACAGACAAGACCATAGTCCATCTTGTAGACCAGAAACTAGACCTATAACCCATCCCTGGCCATTACCCCAACTGACCTCGTCCACTTCCCCTACTGACGTCGGCAGTCCAATCGACATCGGTGACATTCTTGACCGATGCCAGCAATATCACCGACGTCAGCGACTATGCGAAGCAGATCATAGTTTATCAAGTACGCATTTACTTTTAGTTCTTTCTTTTTAGTCTTTTATTATTTCTCATTTTTGTCTCTGTCATATTTTGTTTTAACAGTGGATTGTCATCCTCTAAGAAGTCTTAGCGCTTATAGGACCAAGCTTTTGCTTGGTAATCCACCCTTTTGTCAGCTAACATTTTTTGTGTTTTAGTGTCTATCTCTTTCAGGTGTCATCCTCCACAACCAAAGAGGAGTTCTCACTATCGTCTAAATTCTAGTGTGCAAAACTATATCCAGGTACATACAATCCTTAGACCATTTCTTTAAGTTTCTCATTTTCTCTCTTTGAATGTAGAAAGTGAAATAGCGTAGAAACACTATGTATTAGCATGATATAAGTTTTAAGGGTTAAGTCAAGTCTTTTGGCTGGCCAAGAAGATAATATTCATGAAGACTCTATAAAGAGTGAAAGCAAAGGTGATGGTTTCTAGACTTGAGTGTGAAGAGTTGAGTTGTTGTGAGTGTGTGTGATGAGAAAAAAATTAGTGAAGGTTGTGAGGGATTTGTGGATTGAATGTATGACCTTGTGGTCATAGGTTTGATGTATGAGAACAAGTGAAGGGTTTATCCATTAGATTGAGAAGCAATCAAGAGTTTTAGAGTTGTTCTTTTCATAGATATTGTGTTGGTGCTCAACATATTAGGAAATTAAGTGATTTTAATATTTAGGGGTTGGTGTTCCTTGTGAAGTGGGTGCTTTACTAAATTATATTATTTATAATCATCTTATAAGATAAGTAGTCCATGTGTTTTTAGGCTTGAGAGTGGGTTTTCTTCCCCAAGAGTGTTTATAACATAGATCTTGTATTATCTTGCTTATCTTTCATGTTAATTGCTATGAGTGGGTTATTTGATTCTTAATATATTATGGCATATGAATAAGGGTTTAAAGGATTTAGATTGAAGTTTTTAAATATCTTGATTCACTGATTCACCCCCCCTCTTAGTGATTGTACCTATAACACTTTGACCATCTTATATGGAGGAGTTACACTTCTATTTTAGGATCCTTTGACCACATTTTGTGGAGGAGTCACAATTATATTATAAGGGGTCTTTGACCACCATTTTTGGAGGAGTTACTTAGCACTCCTATATGTACACTTCACTTGAGGAGCTTTCTCACTTAATGGAATATTTATATTTTAGATCCTATTATATTTATGCTATATTATTGTACATTTTATTTTATTAGCTTGTAATTTTTTGTTGAGTGTTTTCTTATCTTACACCTATCATGAACCTATGCATCTAAAAGATCTAGTGATCCTAGACACAAATCCAATAACCCATAACATAGTACATCTTATTGGACTTGCATTTTTAAATGTTACTACATTGGTGGCTAACCCATTATGCCAAGTATGAAGTAACCAAAGTGTCACTGTAAACCCTAAAGTAGCTAATTTGTAGTAGATGGTCCAAAGATTGACTAATGATATGGTTAGCTTGAAAAGGCAAGTGCCTAGAAATACAAACCAAAATTAAAATAACCCACCTAAAAATAAGAACTATAACTTTTAGAGAACCATTAGGAAATAAAACACTAGGCCTAATAATAGAAATGTGCCTAGTCCCCTTGAAAACACTAAATAGAATAATAATAGTGCCTCAAACTTAGTAAATATGGTTGACCTAGCCTTACTCACTTGGTAAAAACTACACAACACAACTATCCATGATGAGATAGATTGTGATCATTTCACATTGGCCTCAAACATCTTCTAAAAGGAGAAGAATATTCTTGAAATAGTGCCTATACTTGATAGTAGTAAATTAGGCTCAAGTGGATACAACCTAATTTATATTATGGTCTTCAAGACTTATGAGTTTATTTTTTAGAGTAATAATGAACCTGAGGATAAATTAGAGGAATTACATGACTTCAAATAGTTCCAAATGGGAAATAACTATTAGTTGACGAGTAAGCTATAAAATCCTGACTACATCTATTCCTTTGAACAACATTCAAGTTTTACTTAATGAAAAATCAATCAATAAACCTTTCTAACATAAAGGACCCTCTACCTCCTATTATCCTAGGAATAATTCTCCCTCTCCATAATTTAACAATTCATTTAAACAAAATAAACTAGGATATAACATTGTTGAGGAATTCAATAAGAGTAAGGCCAACATAACAAAGTTTGAGTTTCTCTATATGTCTAACCAAAAGGACTTGTTAAAAGAATTATCTCTTCCTAGGAGGAAATGAGATAATAAAAAAACTGATGCTCATGTTATTATCTATAAGGATATATCCCCCTCCTTTTCTACTAAAAATTATAATTTTTGGAAAAATATTAAATAATTATTCAGTGGATTTAAATACTTTAGGAAATGTAATGCTTTATGCATTTTATTAGTAGTTGGGGTTGACACCTACTAACTCAAGTAGAAAATTACTTTAATTGGAAAATTAAGAGGTCAAGGTGGTGGCTTAGCTCAATCACATTCATATGTAATTGGATTATGATCAAATAGTGCAAAAATTAACCAACATTCAAATGGTTGACATTCTTAATGCATACATGATGTTTCTTAGTCTAGATTGGTCCAAAACACTCAATGGGTATATGGCCACCAATTTATCCCACATATGGCTTCCATAGTGAGGCATGCCTAATTAGATTAGGATTGAAAGAGAGATAAATATGGATCACATGATCCCAAAGTACAAAAAGATAAAAAATATCCTATTTGAGGAGTATGAACTTGGGATCTATGATCTTGAGAAGGAAGCAGAAGATTATGGAAGATTCTCCATTAACATGTTGATTGTATAATAAAAACCTAAATTTTAATAATTATGTTATATGGATAAGGAAGATATCCTTTGTACACTATAACTAATTTGAGTTCACATTTATACCTTGGCATATAAGAGGGTGGAACAAATAATCTAAAAGAGAAAAAAGAGTGTAAAATCTTAGAGACTAAAAATAATACCATTTTGAATAATCCAATGCCTACATATGCTACTAAAGAATATGATAGAAGGTAATTATCATTATAATATCAAAACTAAATCCCATTAAATTAATAAGAAATAATGAAGAGGTCAACATAGTTGTAGCATCCACCTTTTATAGTCCACTACATACTACTGATGATCACATATGAAACTTAAGGTTTGATGGCTTCAAATCAAAGAATAGGTGTGGTGATACCATTAAGCTTATCAACCCATGAGGAAATTTGTACTTGGAAAATTTCCAACTATAATTTACATGCATGAATAATGTAGTTGAATATGAGGCATTAGTGCATGGCCTCTAGTTTTCATTAAAGAATAAGGTATAGAACTTGAAGGTGCTAGGCAATTTAGAAATTGTAAAACAATCTAGAAGCCACTATGATTGTAGTGATAAGCATATTTATAGATACTACAATAGATAATGGAACTTGATAGACTATTTTGATGCATTCAATATCCAAACATTTTCTTGAAGAAATAATAACATGGTGGATGCATCCCATTACTAATTATAGATTGAGGATATTTTTAATGGAGTGGGTCTCTACTGCTTCTATTATTGATAATGTCAAGAACTTATAGGTCTTTAATGATGAATAATATATCATCAACTTCATCACCAACACTAACATTGTGTAAACTTATATCATTGATGAGGAATATAAACACGATTTTGATTTAAATGAATAAAGGGTCATCAACTTGAAAAATAATAGCATACCAAAAGGTATGATCTCACTAGAGAGTTTGTTTATCATGGATTAACATGGTGATAAAGATAAAACAACCTTGCCTACGGTATTCCCCATGAGCATTACAATCTGGACAATGTAGGTAAATTAAAATAGGTACTTTTTGGCATAAATTACACTAAAAATGACAAGCAATAATTCATGTAGGCCTTGAAAGTCTTTAGAGATACTATTTCATGAAGCTATAAGGATTTGAAGGTGTTTAAAACATCTATCTTTACTTATACCATTCCTATGAAACTAGGTGTCAAACCATGTTTCCAAGTACAAAGACCATTCAATCCATTGTTTTAACCTTTGATATTCAAATAAGTGTAGAGTCTGCTTATATAAATATCATATGCCCTATCAGACGCTCCACTTAGGTGACCAATTTGGTGCCAATTTGAAATAAGAGTGGATAGATATAAATTTGAGTGGACTTTAATAACATGAACATAGATTCAAATATGGATAATTATCCACTTCTTTCATTAGATTAAGTCCTACATATAGTGAATGGCTCCCAAATGATGTAATTTATATATGGATACTATGCATATAATCATGGATGGCTAATTATGAAGACAAAATGAAGACCACATTTACAACTAAGTGGGGCACACTCACATATAAAAATATGACATTTGGATTGATCAATGTAGGTTATACCTTCCAATAATCCATGAACATTACATTTAAGGATCTCATCAAAAAATTCTTTGTCATCTACATGGATGACCTGACTATCTTTTCTAAGAAATGAGCTAACTATGTTAAAGACCTGAGGATGGTTTTGTAATGATGTAGAGAGCACAATATCTCCTTCAACCTAAAAAAATGCATATTTAGAGTGACCAAAGGGAAGTTAATAGGACATGTCATTTCTAAGCATGGTATTTAAATTAACCTTAAGATAGATGAAACAATCCCAAAGATCCCATTACATGGTAACAAAAAGGAGTTGATGTTATCCTTTAACAAAATCAACTTTGTAAGGAAGTTTATCATAGGCTTTACAAATACAATCTAACCTTTAAATAATATGCTAAAGAAAGATTCCAAGATTAACTATACCCCTAAAGAATGAGTATATTTTTATGATACAAATAATTAATTTATGAACACACTAGTTCTCATAAGTTCATATTACACAGATCCATTCTACATGTACTCCTTCACCTCAAATCTTTCAAGTGTCTTAGTCCTAATATAAAAAAAAGAAGCTAGAGATGAGAGACCTATATTATTCATGATATCCCACTAATAAATACTAAAATTATATATTTAACCACTAAAAATCAATCTTTTGTCTTAATCAAACCAATCAAGAATTTTAGACATTACATACAACATATGAAAGTATTTTTTGTTATGCTTGATCCATTTGTTAAGGCAATGCCGATGAAAAATGAGATTGGAGAGTGATGTTGGAATTGGATGACCATTCTTCAAGTGTTTGATCTAGAGATTCAACCAATGAATATTTTTAGAAGTCCGGGTCCCAACAAAACAATGGTAGAATTAGATCCATAGATTATTTGCCAAAATTATGCAGTGTTGAGCATCACTATTGATGATTGGTACAAGGACATTATATATTATTTTTTGAAAAATGAATGTAATAATTATCTAAACTCCACTTATATAAGAGTGATGCATCTAAATATAAGCTAATTCATCATCAAATGAATCATACTATACATACGAAATCATGAAGACATATATCTTAGGTGCCTAAATAAAGATGAATTAGCAAAGTTACTTAAATATTTCCATGGGAATTATGGAATTAGCCATAGTATAGGAAGTACCATAGCTCATAAAATTCTCAAAATAGGATATTAATTTCCATATGTTTTCAAGGATGCACATGCTCATGTAAGAAGTTTCAGTACTTATCAAGTAACTACACATAGAGAATGCACTATAGCCAGGCCATTGTAACCAGTTATTGAGGTCTGACCATTTTTAAAGTGGGGAATCAACTTCATGGGGGCCATAAATGTCAATTCATATAATGGACACAATTTTATCCTCACTATAACTGATTATTTAATATGTTGGACTAAAGCTAAAGCATTCAAAAATTTATGATAGAAGTAGTGATTAACTTCGTTGAGGACCACATTATCACCAAGTTTGACGTGCCATTTATTCTGGTATGTGATAATGGTCCTAACTTCTATTCAATAAATTTTACTAGGTGGGACTATAAAAATTAGGTAATAATTAAGTTTTCATCTAATTGTTATCCATAAGGTAATGGCTTAGATAAATTAAAAAATAATAATTTGCTTGACGTAATAAAAAATCATGGAGAGGAATCCTAGGGACTCAACCTAATATTTTTGCCAATCAGTGCATTTCCACCTTCAAACAAGCACTGCTGGGATATGAAAAGTATGTAGTGGAGCTTGACACTAGAAGGGGATGTGGCCAAGAAATTCTTGATCATTCCATTCATCAAGTGAGAAATGCATTAGATTTGGTTAAGAGTGAATGGACTCCTATTAAAAGAGCCAATTGGCTGTGAAAGGGATATATTTTCAAAACTAGAACCCTTAGGGTTGGCCTAAACATCTTTTATCACCCACACAAGCAAAAAAATAGTATACATACATGAATTTTAGCCTTCTAACCACTAGATTGAAATCGGATACAAAATAAAATTAAAAAATAACAATGAACCTAATAGTTCAATTAATTAAAATATAAGTTTGATTAATTAATTAAATGATCTAAGTATATAGATCAAAATTTACATCAGTTGGAATAAATAATGAGCTAAAAAAAGTATGAGAATCAAAAAAAAATTGCACTTAGTTACTGTACACTATATTTAGTATTATTTAAGAACTTCCAAATATCATCTGATGTATGGCCAAGAACATGTCTTCCTAGTAAATCAAAGGATCCCTACCATGCAATTCATGAAGGATTACCTATAAACTAATAATAAGACAAAATATCACCTTTTAAGTTTGATGTAATTAGAATAGAAACATTATGCAACCTCGATGCATTTAGTAAGCATTAATGAGTGGTAAAATATTGGTTTGAAAAAAATTATAAAAAAAATTCTTTTGGATCTCTAATTTGGTCCTTCTTTGGGAAAAGGATCATGAGAAGAAGGGTCAATATGAAAATTTCAATGCCCTTTAGCTAAGATGCTTCCAAATTTTTGAAATCTTGGGTGAGAATGTGTTCCACCTAAGGTGTATAACTCATGAGGATGTTTAATTTCCTATCAATGGCTGATTCCATGAGCACTAATTCCAAGTTTTAATTGGCTTGGAATATTCCTATAAATAATTTCATTTATGCCTTCTTGCTTTCCTAATTTGTTTTGCTTTACTATTTTTGTTGTTAGTTTATGTCTTATTTATTATTTATTATTTTCTTTTTTCATTGTTAGGTCTATAACAACTATTTTTCCCTATGGTTCCATGTTGGTCAGTTAAAAATGATGAATGAAAGGTTTGTAAATAGGTGCTTCAGATGTCATTTTGGTGTGTAAGTATCCCTTTCAATAGTTTGTAACATTAGAGTCTATTTTTGAGATAGTTTTGAAATATTTGACTACTATATGCATTATATATATATATATATATATATATATATATATTTTGTAGGTAAGTTTAGGTGAACTACTTGAACACATAAACTATCCTCTTGAAACCAAGAATAAATTTCATATATTAAATGGTTTGAGGACTTTCTTGTGTTAACCTACTATGATAAAGACCTAGGGTGAAAAATCCATAGTTCTAACTTTCATTTACCATGGTGGTCCCCAACCCTAAATTGAGATAATATAATATAAAAAGAAAAGAGGAACATAAAATATATTTTTTTTCAAAAAACTTAGTTTTGGGAAATTCAAGAAAACTCTACCAAGTTATGGATGCTTGACTAGTAATAAAGCAAGGTCTTGAGTGGGATTAGATATAAATATATTAGGGATATAGACATTTGGCTAGAAACAAAGCAATGTCTAGGAAAACATCTTCAAGGTAGGACTTATATGCAATAAGAAATGCATCAGATCTACAAATCAATCCTAGCTTAGAGAAGATAGATCTTAATTACACTTTTGATTGGGGATACATTAGCTAATTAGGAACATAACCAATATGGTTCCACTAGACCCAATTAGGGGATCTCTTACCATAATAATATCACTAGGGAGGGTTCCAAAAACTCTAATAAAGCAAAACTATGTAATAACCCTAACTAGGTCCAATGTTTTCATATTCACTATACTAATAAAAAGTAATGTCAATCGAGTGCTCACCAAATATTGTGGCACAATGTGGGGGTTAATAAATAAATGAAACTAAACATGCATAATAGAATCTTAATTAATCTATGTATATGTAAGACCCTAATGCATGGAGAGGAAGAGTAATATTATTCAAAATTCATTACTTATGCTACTTCTATCTACTAAGGAGAGGAGTAAAGTTAGAGATACTTACTTGGAAGATGAACCTATCTAGACTCAATATCTCCTTTGGCCAAAGGTGATTCATAAGAGGTTATTGTGGTCTGTAAGGATCACTAAGAAAAGGCTGAAGCATCAAAGACTTCTCCACAAGACTAGATTGTTCTCCAAGTAGAAACCCTAAGCTGAGAATCCTCAAGTATAATTATGGAAGAGAAGATTGTAAAGAAGCACAAATGAATAATAACTCTTGTTTTTTATCTAATAATGACAAAATGGATGTGTTTATATAGTGTATTTAATCCTAAACCCTTCTAAAATTTTTGGTCAACAAGGTCAACCCAGTATCATTGTTGACAAAAACTCACTTGGTTATGGACTAGGTTGGCCATTGGCTGACCTAAACCATAAATAAGTTTTGCCAATAAGAGTATAAGGTTGACATAGCTGACATAGTCATGTCAAAAGAGGCTTAAGGTTAGAAAAAGGGTTAATTAAGGTGTAAAATGACTGGAGGAGTATGAAAAAGAGAAGTACAAGCTTAGGGGAATGTTTTTAGGAGCTAGTTGGATTGGTAACAAATGACAATAAGGGGTAACAATCTTGAAAAGAACTAATGGTTTTCCCACCCCTTTCTCAGTACACCCCTTAGGGTATGCATTTAGAGATATTGAGAGTTGATGGGTTCTACAAGATAAAAAGCATTGGTATTTGATAAAGTTTGAAAATATTATGTGTATACATATGTCCCACTCAAAACTCATCATGTGTTACTTAAGTGCAACAGGGGATAGTGATTCAATAAAGAACATAGTAACACATAACATTGGGGAAAAAAAAAGTTATATTATTTTAAAGTAAAAATAACTAAAGTTAAAGGAATGAAAGGGAAATAACTAGAAACTAAATCCATGCATACCTTGACCTACCTTTATCATTGGATGGTTGTCTACTATGTTTATAGTTTTAATTGTGAAGGGCATAGAGATTGCTTTCGACAAACCCAAGAATATAAAACTAAAGAGCAAAAATAAATAAATGCAAGAAAGCCAAGATAATTGGTGTTATATGGATGGGACATACTTGGAAATTTGGAAAGCTAGGGTGACAAGTGTTATTTTAGACCAAATGACCAAATCAAAATTTAGAGTAAATTAGGTAACCAAAAATCCAAGGCTACTAAAGACCAAAAAACTCAAACAAATAAACCTTAAGTAAGATAGGAAAACTAACAAATCAAATCAAGGATACATGTCAAAAAGGATGGTAATAAAACATCAATGTAAAAATAATAAAAATCCTTATTTAAATAAAGACGGGCAAGAAAAAATAGTAAAACAACATTGATGAGTGACCAGTAAGAATCCTTACTCAATCATCAATGGAAAAAGGTGCATAAAATGGAAAACAACATTAATGGTAAAAACATCTAGCCCAATGCTAGCTATGCCATAAGTGGAACCCAAGGAGATTTAAGAGGTATAACCACCTTATGGAACCATAAGTTTTAAGGGAGGGTGGTGTTCTATTCTAAGCATTATATTGAAATCTCTTTTCAATGTAGCTTTACTCAATGGACCCTGGTCAATGTCTATGACCCAAATACATGAATTAGGATAAAAGAGGCCAAGGATAATCTATCACAAAAGATTAAAAATTCTAAGAGAAATAACTGGATGGTTATGAGGGACCTAAAGTCCCCCTCTATTTGTTTGAGAAAATGGGGGGTTTGATAGACTATTCTAATAGCATGGCAAACTTGGTGGAGTTTTTAGGTAATACTAGCCTTATGGATATTGATCTAGAGGGCCAATCTTTTACCTAGTCAAATAAAAGATAAGGGAATAATCTTATAGAGGTTAATCTTGAATTTTTTTAATATCTTCTAATTGGACCATGGCCAACCTTGTTAGTTTGGTATCTCTCCCTCAGGTAGGCTTTGATCACAACCCTTTAATGGTAAATTGGAAAAAAAGGTGTGTTAAAGGCCCATTCCCCTTTAGATTTAAAATGATGTGGGTGCTCCATCTAAATTTTAGAGATTGTCTAGCTGGGTGGTGGAACATTCCTATCTAGGGGTTGATAATATATAGATTGGCTCAAAAATTGGCCAATGTTAGGAACAAAGTTAAGGGATAGAACAAATATACTTTTGGGAATGTATTGATTAAGAAAAATAACATTATGGGTCAATTTTTGGAAGTTAAACCTATAATGGAGTAGGGAGACTTTTTAGAGGAGTTACAAGCTTTGGATAAATCTCTATTTAAAGATTGGGTGTTGATACTAAAAGAGGATGAGGTCTATTTCAAACAAAAATATAGGGTCCAATGGTTGAAAGAAGGAGATGAGAAAACTTATTTTGTTTCATTAGCTTATGCTGAGGCATAGGAAGATAAACTCTATTAATATACTTAAGGATGATAATGAGAATGTGGTGGAGGAAGATGTGGAAATCAAGAGATTGGCTTCTAATTACTTTGAGTCTTTTTTGGTTACTTATCATGTCAATGAACCTATAGGGAATAACAACTCCCTTCTAGATTCCATTCCTACCATATTATCTGAGGAAGATAATAGCCTTCTGACTAAACCAATTATAGAGGATGAAGTTAGGGCAGTTGTCTTCTCTATGGGAGCCTTCAAAGCCCCAAGTCTAGATGGTTCCCCCTAACATTTTCCCAAACCTTTTGGGATGTTATTGGGAAGGATGTTACTAATGTGGCTAAATATTTCTTTTATACTAGTAAACTCCTACAACATTTAAACAACACATTTATAGCCTTGATTTTGAAGAATATGGAATCTACCTCCATGATGGATTTTAGACCAATTATCCTCTTCAATATGGCATACATAATATTCACCAAGATTTTGGTCTTTAAACTACAAACACTCTTGGATAAACTTATTGCTTCCAATCAGAAAGGTTTTGTTCTAGACAAGCAAATAATTGATGTAGCCATCACCACTCATGATATCATTCATTTAATTTCCAAGCAAAACCCTAGGTATGATATTCAAATTAAAAATTTATAAAGCTTACATTAGAGTTAATTAGGATTTTTGTTCTAAAAAAAATTGGTTTTCAAGATCGAGTGATTAACCTAGTGAAGGAGTGTATTTATACAATGAGATTTTCTATATTGGTCAATGGTATCCCCAAAGGTTACTTTCCCTCAAGGAGAGGTCTCAGATAGGGGGACCCTCTTTCTCCCTATCTCTTCATCTTGTTGGTAGAGGTACTGGGTAGAAATGCCTATAACTTGCTACTCCAGGGAATTCTTTAGGGCATTAAACCTACTTCCATAATGCAAACGTTAGTCATTTAATAGTTTATTGATGAGACTACATTATTTAGAATTGCTTCTATAGTTGAGGTTAGAAAGTGGAAAAAACTTCTCAGTTCTTATGAAGGGGCCTCTGAGTAGAGAATAAACTTTGAGAAAAGTCACATATATTTTCTAAACAATCAGGAAGATTTGCAACAAAAAATTACCAAAGCATCAGGCTACTCTAGTGCAAGGTTACCTACTACCTACCTTGGCCTTATGTTCACGATCACTAAGGTCACCTTATATTATTCGAATATGATTATTGAGAGAATGCAAATAAAGTTGGATGGTTGGAAAGGAACTTTACTAAGTCAAGCAAGGAAATTTTAACTCCTCAAAGACTCCCTTCAAGGCATACCTAATTACTTCCTAAGTATATTAAAAATGTTGAGATATGTGGCTGACAAGATTGAGTAGAGTCAGAAGAAATCCCACTAGTCTAGAGTAGAGGAAAAGAGGAAAATTGCATTGGTAGGATGGGAGAAGGTCTATACTCCTAGATACTAGGGGGTTTGGGTTTAAGAAGGATTTATCTCATGAATAAGGCCTTGATGATAAAGATAGGGTGGAACCTGATTCAAGGCAATAAGGATTGGGGTGATATCATGACTGCTAAGTATCTCAATGGGGATACATATCATAAGCTGTTCACTGATCTTAGAATTCTTAAAGGTTCTATCATATGGAATGGAATCCTTAAAATTCATGGTCTCCTTCATAGAGACATCATATGGAAGATAGGGTATGGTAGGAATGTTAAATTTTTGGAGGATAAATGGTTGAAGGACCTAACCCTCAAATAATTGAATTATGGTAGACTAAGTGATAGAGTTGGTAGTTTATTTGGAGATAAAGTGGCCAATTACATTAGTAGGAATGGGGGTAACATATTTTGAAAGAATGATAAAAAGTTTTCTCTTCATCTTCAAAGGGAATTAGCTAAATTTAGGCTTCCTCTCTTCCCTAAACAAGATCAAATGATCTAGGATAAGGATGGCAAAGCCCTATTTATTGTGAAAAGTGCCTATGGAGTCCTATTAGAACCTATAGAGGATAAGTTGTGGGGGAAATTTTGGCTTCCTAAAATTTTACCTAAAATTAACTTCTTCTGGTGGATCCTAATGCATAACAAAATCCCAAATCTTGATAATTTTAAGAAGAGAGGATTTCAAATACCGAACATGTGTTTTCTTTGTGGTAAAGAGGAATAGATGACCACTCACTTCCTTCTACACTATAAATTTGATTGGGAGGTTTGGAATCTTATCATGTAGAGGCTAAACCTATGCTAGGTTTTTAATGACAAGGTGCTGGATATGGTTAGAGATTGGAGGACCCTAATTCACTATACATTTTTGATTGTTAAGGATTTTGGCTACAAATTCCACCTCACTTTTCTTAGAACTTATGGAAATATTGTAACAATATAATTTTTAAGGAAAAGTATAAGACCCCTAGTGGTTTTCCACACCTTCTCCAAATTATTGGTAGAGAAAATTAATTCTTACAAAAATAAAGCTATTGAGAACCCCCCATGATAAGAAGAACACAACTTATTGGAATAATGGACTGTTAAACCAAATACATATCAAATTTATAATTATAAAAATATATTTGGGGCTAAAAATAAATGAACCTTACCTCAAAAATGATGGTTCAAGCTTAAATTTGATGGGGCAGCTAAAGGGAACCCAAGGGTGGCCAGTGGGGGAGGCATAATCAGATTAGATTCAAGAATGTTTATGGCTATTTACAGTGGGGGAATTATCATTAAAGGTAATAATGAGGTTAAATATTTAGCCATGTTGTGGGGTATCAAACTTGATACCTCTTTGAACATTTGATATCTTCATGTGGAAGGGGATTCATAGCTAATTATGAACATTGCTCTCGGATCAATAGGTATAAGTTATAATCTAACAAACATTATTAGTGATATCTAGTTACTTCTCAATGCTATAGAGGAATATAAGGTTTCTCATATATATATGGAGGGTAATGTTATCATAGATGCTATAGCAAACCTAGGTAGTAATAGTAATGGTTAACGGGGTTAGAGGCTTTTGTCTAGGTTACCTAGCAAAGTTTAAATTCTCATTAAAAATGATAGAAGTACACAAATAGATTAGGTGTTACAGGCTCTTTTCCATTTTCATTCTTTGGTTGTGTGGAGAGGGTTATTTTTTCCTAAAAGGTGTTAAGACTATAAAGGATTTTGGATTTATTAGTTTTTAGACTCAGAGTGATGGGAAAGGAGTTATTATTTCTCAATTTCATAGGAGTGAGACTACAAATAAGAAATGAAAGGATTTGACTAGGCAAACTATAAATATGCCAACATGGTATGTGAGAGGTGTGAGAAAAATTCAAACAATTGATTGACATACTAAGAAGTTGAGGAGGCAAGTTTTTGTTCAACAAGTAGATTTGATGATAGGCTAGCTTAAAAGGATGCTGAGGAGGAAAACAATGGGCAAGTGGGTTATTATGATGGTAGGCTAGCCTAGAAGGATGTTGAGATGGCTAATGATGGGATGACGATATGATCAAAGGTCAGGATGGCTCAGGAGTAATAATTTCCCTTCAATCCCTATCTCTAGTGATTTTCATTATCACATGAAGTGGCAGATGTAAGTATTTACTAAGGAAGAAAATGAAGGTGGAAAAGGCAATGCAGATCTCCAAAATTATTACATCATTGGTATTGTAAGATTCTCATGGCCTTTGAATTGATGGAAGTGCATGGAAGGGTTTATTTACATCATAGGGTATCTTGCTAAGCATTCCATCATTCTCTACCTTAAACATTCTCTCTGGCTATGTGGTTTATAGGATTTAAAGATAGGTGGCCACATTGTTAAGATTGAGCCAACCTCTCCTAAATAATTTTGATAGGAACCTATGGTATGACACACTATATAGGAGGGGGATGTGGTTCTATTCCTTGATGGGATGATTGGCCATGATGAGAATCTATCTCATCAGTTCATGAAGTCATGGGAGGAGGATTATAGGCAAGTAAATATGGGGGGAATTAGTTTTGAGGTCTCTGAAGAGGTGATTGGGAAAGCCATAGGGCTACCCATCAAAATAAAAAAACATAGCTAATGTAGTAGGGTGCTAGACCTGAAAAATATGGGGATTTTTTCAAGGAAGGAGAGGTTGCTATGAAACTCTAAGGGTTTGAAAGGGAGAAGTTGTCGATACTATGGGGGAAAATTTTCCTCATGATCACTAAGTACTTCTCTCTAGAGGGTAGATTCAAGTTATTTTACCACTACCACTTTTATTTGCTTAACCATTTCAGGAATAAGATGGAGATTAGCTTCCCCTTTTTCCTATTATCTTCTCTAGAGAACTCTATTAAGTTATCCAAGGAAATTCATGTTAAAGTTCCTAACTAACCTCTCATACTCATTCACCAAGGCCTCATTATAAGGTTGTACCATTTTCATTTGGCCTGGTGTCCACCAAAACTAATTAAAGTTAGCTTTCTTGAGGATACCTCATCAACCCTATCTCCTACTATTTGTAAAGACAAGAAAACTGTCAGGACCCCCCAAAATCTCCACTAAAAATCTAAAGGGGGTTCTCAAAATCAAAGATTATAGTACCCCTATTGGGACCCCTACCCCTAATTCCAAAACTAAATCGCCTAATAAATCCAATGGTAGACTTGACACCCCTAATTGGGAATTTGAGAAGGCTACAATGGTGTCTACTAAAAGGGACTAGAAGACTATGGAGGATGAGGGTAATGTGTAGTTTAAGAAGGCTAAAATTGGGAAAGAGGACTTTTATAGGGTTGTGGAGTTTTTGAAAGGCATAAATTTGGGTTCAAGACCTAAATAGGTGGGGAATGATGATGTGGGTGGTGATAGAAAGTATGAGGCTCAAGGAGTACATAGGTCTAGCCTTATTATAAGAATCCTATCCACTAACCCCTAGGGCATTGAAATTTTTGATGATTTTGAGTTTGTTGAGGATACCACTAGGGAGGGAGAAGATGAAACACCCATATAATTTATACATTAAGATGGAGTAAGCCACTTCACAAAATTTAACAATCCTAACTTAGAGGAGATGGAGGAGGCTACTGAGGAAACCCATGGTCAAAAGATGAAGGGAAGTTACTCGTTATGTGTCAGGACTGTGATGAGATTATGGTTTTCAAAACTAAGATGGACAAGATGTAGAAAAAATGGAGGGTTATGGATGAATTTTCTGCCAAGGCTCTTCATCGTATGGCTTTAGAGTTTATTGCTATTAAGGATTTCAATGACAAGGTCAGAGATGTGGGGGTGGACAACCTTAACGATTATAAGGATATGGTCAAGTTCTTAGCCAAGTAGGGGATGACTAATAGTCCTTAGTGGTTCTATTAGTTTTTGTGTTTGGTTTTTTCTCATTTTTTGTATGCTATTTATGTGCTATTAATGCACTATTTCTAGCATGTTTGATTCCTTTCTACCTGGGGGCTACTTTGTATAGAGTTTAGAACCCTTTTTTCCTATTGAACTAATCAAAAACATTGATGAGTGAGAAGTAACAATCCAACCTCACTCAAAAATGGAAAATGTACATAAAAGTAGAAACAAATATAGGTGCCCATAAAAAAAAGGTGGTACAATAATGATAAAGAAGAAAAAAAAATATGTCTATAAATGTAGAGCCATGGTGTGAAGAAAGTAATCCATATTTGCTCAAACATGTTGTTTTTCTCTAAGGATAGATAAACTAAAACAAAGGAGTGCTAGCATGTTTTTAAGATGTCAAGGAGAAGGAAGTAGAGAAGAGGGAAAATAGAATTAGAATCACAATTTACCTATCAATGTGGGAAATGAAAAGAGTGGAGGGGAAAATGAAGGGAAAACCAAGGTAAAAGAACTCTTTATCAAAGTTGAGATAATCAAATTAGGTTTGTCAAAACAAGAGGATTAAGGACTCTTAAGAACTTCTCCTAGACACATAAGTCCTTGATCAACAAATATAGTATGTAGATCATCCCATGAAGTCTATATGCATGAAAATTAAAATGGACCTACCTTCCCACAATATTTTCCTCATCCCTTAGGATCCCTTATAGAGCCATTGGTCAATTACAAAGATTAGGTACTTGTGTGAGAAATTAAGTAACACCATAAATTTTGTTGAATTCTCTTATTCCAATCTACTACCTACCATATCCCAATAGACCTTGACTCTAGTGTGATGCCAACTATGGAGTTTGAGCTTCTATTGGATATAGGAGATGTACTTGTAATCACATTTTTTAGTGTGATTTTAACTTTTGATATTTGTATGTTACATTTTGTATATCATTGCCTTTTGTTTTAAATGATTTGAATTTTAATTTTCTTGATGGATTTTTCTATTCCTCCTCTATATGGATTTGGAAAACAAATCATGGGTGTTAAATATGACTTTAATTTGAATACTTAGGACTTGGTTGCTAAGAGAGATAACTCAGAGAGTATGGTGTCTAAGAGTCTCATAAAATCAGGTGAAATAAAAGTTATATATTGATTTCAACCTTAAATTATCTAATGTGGAGTGAAAATAAATGAAATCAAGAGGAATGAAACATGAAATAATTTGAATTACTTGAAATTGCAAAAAATGTGGAAAAGGGTGAAAAAGGGATACAATGATAGAAAAGTGTGATTCATTATCATAATAATGAGGGAATGGAGGAAAACATGCTAACACAGATTATTTTTCACATTTCATCTATAAAAAAGGAACAAAAGCTAAAGCTTGAGAACAAAGGATAAAGAACATGTAACCATTACAAAAGAAATTATAGATAAAGAATTAAAAAGAATGGTGATTTTATGAGGAAGGCCAAGTCCTATCCATGGCCTTACATTGTAACTCATAAAATAGAAACCCACAAGGGTGCATAAAGTATTGGAAAAAATAAATGGGATAAAAAAAGATGGTATTTGTGAGAAAGGCCAAGTCTTATCCATGGTCTTAAACTAAAACTCACAAAAGAGAAACCCAAGGGGTGCCAATAGGTCCTATCCATGTTTTTACAATGTAACTCATGAGAACAAGGGAAACCAAAAGACCAAAAGGAAGGACTAAGGATTGTGAAAATAAAGAGAACTACTGTAGAGGGTGATATCTATGTAAGTAACCTACAAAAAGTGTTAGATAAATAACATATAGATAAAGCATGAAAAGAAGGGAAGGATTTAAGTAAAACACTTCTTGAGGAAATGTGTGTTGGTGGGCTTTTTGAAAACATGACTTTTATTAGTTTGAAAAAAATAGGTACTTGAACCAAGAATATCTTTGACTAAATAAGGGTCCACCATTTTTGGGCATATTTACCTTCTTTGCCATGAGTGTAGTATAATTTAAAGATAAGACCACCAACATTAAATGTGTGAATTTTAACTCGTTTATCATGTTGTTTTGCAATGTTGGCCTTGTATTTGTTATTGTGTTGTAAAGGAAAAATATGTTGTTAATATAGGAGATCAAGAGAATGAAGGTGAGATTCACATAATTATTCATTAGGTATGCTACCATGAAGAGATATACAAAGAGATAGAATTTTAATTTCTAATTGAAGGACTAACTCAAAACCATAGACTAGAGAGAACAATGTTTCCCTAGTGAAAGTATGTATTCTAGTATAATGGGCCTAAAGAGAAGGATAGAGTTGAAAGTGCCTGTTATGAACCCATGATATCTCTTCTCTTTAATTTGTTAGTTTAGTAATTTCTATGGACAGATGTTATTTTTAAGTCATCCCATGAGTATTTTGTTTTATCCTACATTCATGGGAAGTAGTAGTTACTTAGATTAGAATTCATATATAAGTGTTGAGGCCAATGAAGTCATCCACAAATTTATTATATTGAGCTTGCTAAAAGGAGGTTTCCCCCTCAAAGTGGCTTGAAATAAATATAATCATTTTAGTGCTTCAACTAATTTTATAAATATGTTATTTCATGTATTTTTATTGATTTGTTGTCAGAGGATCCTCTCATCTAGTATCAGAGCACTTTCCAAGGCTAAATTTTTTTCTTCATAAAGTCTTACCTTTGTTCTACTACATAATTCATTTCAATATTTTTTCATAAAATATTAACTCTATTTTGTGGCATAATTAATTTAAATAATTTTTTGTATAACAATAATCTATTTTAGATCAGGGTAAAACCTGATTGCATAACTATGGGAAGTGCTTAGGTGAAAACCCTAAAACTCATTATGAAGAGTACCATAGGAACCCCAAAGTAGTTGGACCATTGAGATGACCTACCAATGAAATGAGCAATGACCCCTTATTGATGGAGTTGTTTCCATCCATGAGGAAAACTAGGAGCTATCACTAAGAGATAAATCTGTGGCCAAATTTTTTTTGGAGAGTGGTACTCACTTAGATGGCATTGGTGGCTAGAGTCATATTTTACAAAACCCTTATGCAACCATTAAAAATTGGGGCCCATTTGTATCAGTTTCAAAATATTTCTAGTAGATTCAAAAAAGTTAATCAATAGAGTATTTGTAGACTATCAGACGACTTGTAGATAGATATTTGATTGAAACTAGAATCTACAAACCATCCACAGAGAATGAACTCTTAGAATATTTTTTCTTTTTTTTTAATAATATCTCTCCATATATAGCCTTGTTGGTCCTCAAAATTTATCCATACACCTAAAATTCCATTCCCTACCTTTTCTTTCTTGAGGTCCCATATCCTAATTCCATTCCTAATTCCCATAAATTTCAATTTTCCATTTTTTGGGTTTTTCTATAACTTCTATTTTTGTCCATTTGCCTCAAAAATTTTCCACTGTGTTCATCATCTCTTTCTACTTGTTTGTCCTTCTTTGACAAATTTTCCAATTTTTTCATTTTCACTCCTAAAATTGCCCTCACCTTCATCAATCATACTTCCACTATGAAAAAAAATTACTAAAAATCCCTTTACCCCTTCTATTTTTTGCCAAATTCAAAACTTTCCTTACTAAACATGTCTTAATGCCAGTTTTCCTATCCATGGAAAAAAATAAAAACATAAAAAAATCTATTAGTTGAGTCATGGTAGTAACCTGAACATGAGAAAAAAAGATGGAGGATGAAATTTCTAACCTCAAGACCCACATCAAAGATCTTGATGAAAAAATTCTCATCCTTAGTCTTTAACATACCACCATGAACAATAGATGACATCCAAAGTCTTCTTCAAACACTAGGTTTTCTTCTTCCATTAACTATTATGGGTCAAAGCTTAATTTTATTTAATTCAATGGTGTAGATCTAACTAGATGGATCTATTAGGTAGAACAATATTTTAGTCTACATAATACTTTTGATGCTAACAAGGTTCCATTTTCATCCTTTCTCTTAGAACTTAAAGCCCTACAATGGTATTTTTGGTATACCAAGGCTCATGATGAACCCATATGGAATAATTTTTAGACCCTCATTTTTTAATGGTTTGGCCCTACTACTACTTTTGATGACTTCACTGGAGCACTCACCAAACTTTTCCAAACAAAAATAGTGAGAGACTATCAAATAGAATTTGAAAAACTAGCCAACCACACAAAGGGATTGTCTGATGAATTCTTTAGGAGTTACTTTGTTAGTGGACTGAAGGATGCAATTTGATTTGAGGTTGAAATGTTCTATCCCAACATGATGATGGAAGCCTTAAGGTTGGATAAGTTGGAAAATGACAAGATTGTAGCTTAGTAGCAATTCAAATATAATTTTTCTCCATTCAAAAATATAGTTCCCCAATTATTTCACATAATGATAGCCCCCATAACCACTCCTATCAAGAATTTGATTGAAGTAGAGATGTAAGCCCATAGAGAAAAAGGAATATGTTATAAATATGATGATAAATTCACTCTGGGACATCGATGTGTTGATCAAAATTTCTACCTATTAGATGTGGACTCTCCACTTGAAACTAAAGATTTGGAATATGTTCAAGATATAATAGATGATATGAAAGAAGCTCAATCGATTATGGAACCTGATTCTTAGGAAGACCAACCAAAGATATCTCTCCATGCCTTAGTAAGAGTCACTACCCCAAAAACCATGTAGGTTAGGGGTTACTTCAAGAAGCTCCCTCTCACAATACTCATTGATTTATGTATCACTAAAAACTTAATTAACCCTTGGATCACCAAATAGGCCAATTTTTTTATCCATCTTTACTCTAACTTTGAAGTCATGATTGCTAATGGGGGTACATTACCTTACAAAGGGAAGTGTCACAATGTGTGTATCTCTATTGGAGATTATAACTTACACTCTAATATGTTATCCTTGCCCTTAGGTGGATGTGATGTTATTTTGGGAACCTAGTGGTTATGCACACTTATACCTATCTTATGGGATTTTGTTGAATTTGGATGTAATTTTTAGATAATGAATAAAAACACACATTGCAAGGCTTATAACTAGGATCTCTCAACATCATAAGTTCATATTACATGAAAAATATTCTTAAGAATAATTGACATGGCATCATTACCTAGATTTATTCCATTTAAATGCAATCATCAATAGTTTCCACTACTCCTTCTGATCTACAAGCCATTCTATAAAGGTATGCACATGTCTTTTCCAAACCAATGGGATTTCCACCTTCATGGCTAAAGGATCACCATATTTAGATCCTTCCTAGAAGCTTTCCTCCCAACATCAAGCCTTATCGCTACCCATTTTATCAAAATATTGAGATCAAGATGCTCATTCAAGACTTACTAAAGCAAAGCATTATTTAGCCTAGTACCAACCCATATTCTTCCCTAGTTATCCTTGTCTAGAAAAAGGATGGGTCATGGAACCTCTAAATTGAAAGGCTTACAACTAGGATCTTTCAACATCATAAGTTCATATTACATGGAAAATATTATTAATATATATTCAATTGGCATCATTACCTAGCTTCATTCCATTCAAATGTAACCATGAATAGTCTCCACTACTCCTTCTGATCTACAAACCATTCTACAGAGGTATGCACATGTCTTTTCCAAACCAATGGGATTGCCACCTTCATGGTCAAAGGACCACCATATTCAGATCCTTCCTAGAAGTATTCCTCCCAAGATCAAGCCTTATATCTACCCATTTTATCAAAATATTGAGATAGAGATGCTCATTTGAGACTTACATAACCAAAGCATTATTCACCCTAGTACCAACCCATATTCTTCCCCAGCTCTCCTTATCTAAAAAAAGGATGGGTCATGGCACCTATGCATTGATTTTATTACACTTAGTCACCTCAAAATCAAGGATAAGTTCCTGATCCCTATTATTGATGAGCTTCTTGATGAGATTCATGATGCTCATTTTTTCTCCAAGTTGGATCTCTGCTCTGGATATCACCAAATCGAGCTTCATGAGGATGACATCCCTAGGATAGATTTTTGCACACATGATGGCCACTATGAGTTTCTAGTCATGCCATTTGGCCTCACTGATGCTCCTTCAACATTTTAGGTATTGATGAATAAAATATTTTGACCCTACCTTTATAAATTCATTTTAGTCTTCTTCAATGATATCCTCATCTATAGTAAAACATGGTCTGAGCATCTCCAACATCTAAAGCTCATACCATAACTTCTATTTAACCATCATATTTATGAAAAATAATCCAAATTTACTTTTAGATAAGATTAAGTGGATTATCTCAGGTATATTATTTTAGCCCAAGGGGTTCAGGTAGATCCTAAAAAAATAGCTACCATGACAAATTGGCTGCATCCTTATACACCTAAGAGCCTCTATGGTTTTTTGGGGATGAATGGATACTATCACAAGTTTTTCAAGGATTATAGGAATATTATATCTCTACTAATAGATATGTTGAAAAAGGATTATTTTACTTAGACACAAGCTATTGAGTGTGCATTTGAAGAATTGAAACAAGTTATGTGTAATACACCTATTCTAGCTATGATAGATTTTTACAAGACGTTCACTATCAAGAGTGATGCTTTTGGAAATGGATTTGGTGTTGTTATCCTCCAAGAAGGATTCCCCATTACATTCACCAACAAATCCCTTTATGCAAATGATTTAGTTCTCTCTACTTATGAGAAGGAAATGATGGCCATTTTACATGTAGTATAAAAGTGGCATCCATACCTATTGGGATCATTTTTGCATCAAAATTGATCAATGAGTCTAAAATATTTCTTGGAAAAATGGGTATCTACCCCATCACAATATAAATAGGTCAAAAAACTCATGGGTTATGACTATGAGATAACTTATAATAAGGGTGAGGACAATATTATGGCTGATGCTCTATCTTGCACATTTGTGGATCAAGCTTGCCTATTCTAAATTATTTAGACACTATATATTAGGGGTATGTAAATAAATCCTCATTATCTAAAATCATTCAATACTTGGCCACTAACCCTTTGGCTATACCACATTATTCTTGGGATGGTGATTCTCCATGATATAAGGGTGATTGGGTGTTTCCCTAGAGCATAGATCTTTAACAGGTTATATTATATGAAATCCATGATTCTCCATCTATAGGGCACTTAGAGTTTCTCAAAAATTATGACCTGGCATGATGTAACTTCTTTTGAAAAGGAATTGAAAAGATAATTCAATAGATGGTGGTTAAATGTGATACCTGCCAATATAATAAGGGTGAAACAACACTCATCCTTAGGTTGCTCAAAACCTTTCCCATCCATAATAGGATTTGGATATATATTTTTATGGATTTAATTAAGTGGATCCCTAAATATAGAGGTAAAATGGTGATCCTGGTTGTGGTTGATTGCCTCTCCAAATATAGTCTTTTTTGTACCCTTAACCATCCCTATACCGCCTCCATAGTCACACAAATTTTCATAGGCCAAATTTTCCACCTTCATGGCTTTCCTTCATCCATTGTCTTAGATCATGATGTAAACTTCACCTGCCATTTTTGGATAGAACTATTTCAACACACTGGTACCTAAATGAAGATGAGTTTTGGGTATCATCCACAAACAGATGGCTAAACTAAAATTGTCAACAAAAGCTTGGAAAATTTCCTTCATTGATTCACCTCAGAATAACAACAATAGTGGTAAAGTGGCTCCCTATTATTAAATGGTGGTATAATACCTCTTATACACTTCAACAAAAATTAATCTATATGAAATAGTCTATGGTTAAGTATCACTAGTAATCCTTCTATACACCCCCAATTATTTATCAGTTCAAGTGATTGACATGATTTTCTAAACCCAGGATCAAATCCTTAGTACTTTATGGAAAAATATTCATATGACACAAAATTCAATGAAATAATAGGTAGATCAACACCATTCCAAGTGTAATTTTTAAGTAGGTGATATGGTTTTTATTTTCCCACAACCTTATAAGCAATCCTCCCTAAAACTCAAAGGGCATCATAAGTTAGCTCTCAATTTCTATGGGAACTATAAGGTTATTTAGAATATTTGGTTAGTTTCTTATAATTTGGAGCTCCCACCTTCTTCTTGAGTTCACCCAATATTTTATGCCTCTTGTCTGAAGAAAGTTCTTGGCATAAACATTAGAGTATTGACTATTTTACCAAAACTTGATAATGAAGGATCCATTATTCTTGAACCAAAGTCAATCATAGACAGGTGTGCATGCCAATTTTACTTCCACTCCATCATCAAAGTTTTAATTTAGTGGCACAAAATTTAATTAGAGGATGCAACATGGGAACCACTATTTTATTTTCAACACTAATTCCCACATCTGAAGCTTTGAGGAGAAAGCTTTTTCTAAGAGGGAGGGGACGTTATAAACCCATGATATCTCTTCTCTTTACTTTGTTAGTTTATTAGTTTCTATAGACACATATGCTTTATAAGTCATATTGTGAGCATTTTTTTTTATTCTACATTCATGGGAAGTAGTAGTTGCTTAAAATAAAATTCATATATAAGTGTTAAGGCCAATAAAGGCATCCATGAATTTATTGTATTGAGCTTACTCAAAGGAGGTTTCCCCCTTTAAGTGGTCTACAATCAATATAATCATTTCAATACTTCAGATAATTTTATAAATCTATTATTTCATGCATTTTTATCAATTTGTTGTAAAAGGATTCTCTCAGTGCCAATCTATGCGTGTTTCACGAATTGTCTTTTGGATAATTTTATTAAGCATTTTGTTAGTGGCCTCTACTTAGCTTTGGATGATAAGATGTGGATAATTTGTGATTTAATTTGAATTTAACATAGAGCTATTTGACATCTGTATTTTTTAAATTACCACCATTGTTTAAAATGATAGTGTGAGAGACACAAAAGTGACAAATGATTTAATTAAGGATTAATTTGGAGATGGTAGTACCAATGACATTAATAGGGGGCATATCCTTAACCCATTTGGTAAAATATTTTATGGTTGTGATTATAGAGACATGCCCTTACTGAGATCAAGGTAATTTTCCTATGAGATTTAATCACCACATAGAGAATGGATAGGGAGTTTTGATAGTTTGAATATCGATTAGAGGTGAATGAATTAAATCATCTTGAAGCTAGAAAGGAGTACACATTTTTGGAAAATTTTATGGCATCCTTTTTAAGAGTGGGCCAAAAGTATCCCATACATAAGCATTTATGAGTTGTAACATGCTCACTATAGTGGCCACCATAAATGCCTCAATGTGATTATTCAAGAAGAGGAGGAACCTCATCTTGAATAACACAATGGAGAAAGGTACCTTCAAAATTATGATAATATAGGATTTTATATTGAAATACATACTTAAAAGCTTGTTTATAAATGTGACTCTTTTCATGGGAATCTAGGTTGGGAGGATAAGTTTGATGTTATAGAAATTGAATGATGTCTTTATATCATGGGCTTTATCAAATGGTGACAACCTTAATGTGGTAGATTAGTTAATCATGTGGTTAAATAGATGATGGATATTTTATTATTTAGATACAAAATGTGGGATTGGTAATAACTTGGTGCAGATGAAAAAAGAGATGTTGAAGAAGTGAAGGAATCAACAATAGAATTTTGATCTCTAGGGATAGGTTTGATGGTGAAAGAAATGAAATATTTGGCAAGAGTATTTTCAATTTGATGATAATAAATTATATTCTCTCTTTTAAATTTATAATCACCCTTTATTTGGTGGAAAATAAGCTAGGAATCACCTAAAACATGAAGATATTAGATATTTAAATCAAGAGTAGCTCTCATGCCTAAGATTAAAGCTTCATACTCTTCCATGTTATTAGTGATATCAAATGTTAAGAAAAAAGATAAAGAGATTTTTTATCCAAGAGAAATTTTAAGAATGAAACATGTCCCAACTCCTTGAATCCATTTAGCACTATCAAAGTGAAGGGTCAAAGTATTCTTATGTAAATTGACATTAATTTCAAGAAGTTTTTTGATAACTACTTTTGGTTTAGTAGTTTGGGAGGATAGTGGATTCATTAAGATTAATTGCTTCAAGATCATTAGTGAAGTTATGGAAGTAATCTTTAAGAGATATGGATTGGTTGAGACCTTCAATATAGAGAATATTGTCATTGAGAAGACTATCTTGAAGGTGATTGGTAGTGGGCATGAGAGTTGCAACAAGTTGATCAATGATGATTTGTCCTTTGATAGATTTTAAAGTAATAAATCAGAGATCAAATTCCATGAGAATGACCATCCACTTTCGAATTCTATCTCTAATAAGAAAGGCTTTAGAGAAGAAGTGAGAAAGGGGATCAGAATAAATGATGACATAAATAGTCTGATAAAGCATATAATGTCAAAGTTTTTCAGTTAAAAAATATATGGTGAGAAAATCATGTTCAAATTTTGTGTAACATTTATCATAATTAATGAAGCCTTGTTGATGTCGTAGATGGAATACTCTCTTCTGATATCATCTTATTGGGAAAGCATTACCCTAAATAATATGGGTATGGAAGAGGTATACAAGATTAAAGGTTGATCATTTGAAGGAGGATGAAGAGTAGGTGGGTGAAGCAATGATTCTTTCATGTTATCAATTTTTTTTGACAAGGATCCAACCATTCTAGATCATTACTTTTCTTAAGAATAAAATTGATGGAGTGGATGCGGTAAGACATTTTAGGGACAAATCATCTAATTTCCCTAAGTTTTCTAAGATAAGTGCAAATGTCTAGAATGGATCGAGGGATGGGCATGTTGATGATAGTGTTAATCTTAACAAGGTCAACATCGATTCCATAGAAAGACTAAGAATCCTAATGGTTTTCTAGATGTGACACCAAAGACACATTTGTAAGGATTTAGTTTAAATTTGTATTTAAGAAGGTGATTGAAGATGATGGCAAGATCAAAAAGATGAGTCTTATGACATTTATATTTAGTAGTGAGGTCATCCACATAGTTTTCTAAAATTTTATGAAAAAGATCATGAAAGATATGAGTCATTATTCATTGATAAGTAGCTTCAACATTTTTAAGTTTGAAGGAAATTTTAACATAGCAATAGGTGCCCCATTCTATGGTGAAAGTTATTTTATGTTGATTTTAAGGGGTAATGTGAATTTAATTATAGCTTGAGAATCCATCCATAAGAGTTAATATTTCATAACCAGTTGTGGAATCGATAATGAAATCTATTGAAGGTAGATGGAAATTTTCCTTGAGATAAGAAAGATTAAGATTACAAAAATTAATGAAAATGTGAATGACCATGGTGAATTTTTTTTGAATAGGGACTATGTTAGAAAACCATTAAAAATAATCCACTATTTTGATAAACTTAGCATCAAGAAGTTTGATAATTTATTTGTGACATAAGGTAGAAAGTTTGGGTGGAAATTTTTGTTACTTTTGATGCACAAGTTTAGCATTGAGAAAATTAATAATATTATGCACCATAATTCTAGGGTCAATAATAGGCATGTCCTCATAGGACCAAGCAAATATCTCATGATATTTATTAGAAAATAAGCTAAAGTTATCATTTTTAGTAGGTGAAAGTTCATGAAAAATGGTAATTGGTCGAGGGAATGATGGAGTATCATATTCAATACAATTAGTTTATTCGATAAGCATAACATTGCCATATTGGAAGTGGTATAGTGAATTTAGTAAAGAAGAAATTAGATTAACTTTAGGGTCGATGCTAGTGATGAAGTTTTTGAAAAATGGGGTTTTGTTTTTAAAATTATTGAGTTTGTGCTATTGTCAAGGATGTTGAGTTTCTCAAGCATGAATTAATTCAATAATATATTCATCAATAGGTAAAGTGGGAAGAGGAAAATAATACTCAACATCTACTTTGAGATATAAAATTTGATTACCATGGTTATCATATTTAGAATGTATATGACAAACATCTAAGGCCTTGGCATCTAATGTAATCTCAGGAGTAGGAGAAGTAGATTTATTGGATGGGATTAGTATATCATTAGTTTCCTTGATGGGGAAAGAATTAGATGGAGTTATGGTATCTATAGGTGGTAGAGAAGAAGTAAGAATCTCTAGAGGTTCAGAAGGTAGGAATTATTCTACCACTCAAGAAGTATCAAGAATTGGAGAATTAATAGGAGGTACATGACCTTTGAGAGTCAATTTAAAATATGTGGTAATGGTATGAACATCTCAGTTGAAATCATGTATTTGAGATAAAGTTTTTTGATAATATTAAACATCCAAGTCTTGAGATTGAGCTTGGGCCATGATGTAGTTATCATCATAGGTTGGAGAAATGGTACATGCTTGAGATTGAGAGGGAGCTTTAGAAGGTGAAATTATAACGTTACTAAACTTTCATGGAGACATGATTTGAGGATATTGGAATAATTTTTCCACTCCATATTCATTATAAGTGAAGGAATACTCTACGTAAAAAGGTTCTTGAGCATTATATGGAGGGGTAAAACTAGTGATCTCATTAATGAGAGGAATAATGCGATCACAAGGTAAAAATAAGGAGGAAGCCACTTCAAGATATAAGGATGTAGCTTAGTAGTGTTTCAAGTATGTTGTAAGTCATTAGGTTCATCATAATTTGACTCAATAAGAGTGACTTGTAAGTCTGGATTGATGTTGATGATCTTAGATAAGGGAGAACTATTGATGGTAGGAATGGTAAGAATCCAATATTGAGATTTTGGATTAGGAAGTTAAATACTCTAAGGGTTGGGATCAAATTCATGTTTATACCATTTGAGATTATGTAGGAATTTAATGCACTAGATACCATAAGAAGTGATGGCCCTCATTTTATGAGTCCAAGGGTGATTGCGGAGTATGTTATAATATATGGGTAAATCAAGGACCATAAGTTTAGTTTAAATGGTCTTAGTTCTAATTATTAGAGGAAACCAAATATAACAGATTGGCTTTTGACTAGTTTTATTGAATCCATGACAAGTAATGTGGGTTTGATTGAGATGATCCTTATTATAGCCAAGTTGTTAGATGGGCCAAAAAGATGTCACATTAATATTGGACCCTTCATCAACTAAGACTTTATAGATAAGGGTAGTATTAATGGATATTTTAATGAATAGTGGTAGATCATCAACATGAAAAAGGATCTCATCATTAATCATGTCCTCTTCAAGAAATTCAATGGATGGTTTAGAATAAGGATAAATAGTTTCAATGGTGTGTAAGTTAGTAGGTTGAGGATCAAAAGAGGGTGGTTCTTCATCTAGAGAAGATGTATCTTTAATTTATTGTAGTTTTTTCATAAGGAACTTGTAATGATAAGGGTAAATATGAACTAAATCCATAAGTGGAATCTTGCAAGGCATGGAGTTAAGCTCTTCAATAAAGTTTTAATGGGATTTAGAAGGACTAGTGCAAGTTTTGGAAGGTAAGGTAAATTTTGAAGGAATGAAAATTGTTGGGGGTTTGGAAGAAGGAGTTGGTTCCTCATGGGATTCTAAAGTTAAATGAGTATTTGTAGTATCTTTGATAAGTTGTTCCTCCAAAGATGGTTTCTTAGGTTTTATGATAGGATCTTTGTGAGATAGTTTGTGATGATAGTTGACCTTAGCACATTTAACATATTGAGAACTATTATAATATTAGTCATAATCAAAATCAATAGCAAAAATATCCTTAGTAGTTTGTTGATTATTAGTTGTGGAATTTTTTTTTTGGTTATTAGAAGAAGAAGATTTAGAAGCCTATCATTTCTAAGAAGTAGTGGTGTAATCTTGAGATGAAGTTGGATCATAGTTGCATGATTGAAGGAATCACCAAACATGTAGGAGACAAAACAATTAGTAAGCCCTCAACAAGTTTCATGGGAATAACTAATGTTGGTATGGAACCAAAAAAATTGATTAGGGTCATACCACTTAGGAGGATTATTAGGATAAGTAAAGGGTTTAGAGAATGGTAAGAATTATTTCATTTGATACATAGTTAATGATATGTGAGAATATGGGGGAGTGTCAATTTTGGGAACTCTTTGTTTGGTTTGAGGAGTATTTCTTGTCATAACATTGGTATAAGTTTGAAAATATCTGTTAAATAAGTTTTTATTAGGTTTAAATTTCTTCATGAGAAAGTCTTGATGTTTAGCTTGGTCAAGAGCTTCATTAAGTGTATAAGGGGTAAAATTTAAACCTTATATTGAAGATGAGTTAAGGTAGTGATAAAAAGTTTAAAAAAATTATCACCAGTCATGTTATGGTTGGTTTTATGGGCTAGAGATTTCTATTGTTTGATAAAATCATGAGCTGATTTGGTGGGATATTGTTTAGCATTGATGAAATAGCTAAGGAAATTTTTGGGAAGATTATTATGTTGAACCTCTTTGACTAAAGGATTGACTAAATACTCAAGTTTACAAATGGAAAATTAAAGAATTTGGTTATACCATTATAATACATCACCAGTGAAGGTTTTAACTAATAACTAAAATTTTAGTTGTGGAAAAAGTATTAGTTTGGATCTACTCTTTGTAAAGATTGGCAAAGGTTTTGAGAAAGGATTCAGGGTCTTTAGTATCATCATAATTAATATTTGGAGATATATTACCAATATAAATGGATATGATGAAGGGAGATAAAGGCTCATTTTATATATTTTGAAGCATTTTTTATTCATGGCAGGTTGAAGAATAACATTTCCTAAGGTATCTCTAAGAGGTGGAGGAATGGAATTTGGATTGGATTGAAGATTGATAGTCAGAGGTTGATTATCCATATTGATCAAATGACATTGTAATTATATCATTTAAGAAGTGTTATAAGTTTTCATTATGTCTATTTATTGTATGAATTAAGAAAGAAATTGATTCATATCAATTGGTGGGTTGGTATTTATAGGAGAACTCCCTAAATTGGTATTAATGGGAAGGTTGTTGGAATATGGATTATTAGTGGGATTATTGGATAAACTTGTGTCGATTTCTCCCACATTATGTTAAAATGTTTAAAGATTAATATTGTCTTGATATTTACAAAAAAATATTAGATCCACCTACTTAATCTTGAGGTGTGATTTGAACCATGTTATAATCCATAGACAAAAGAGGGGAAAACATTCTCCAAGAGTGAGGGTTCTCTTGGGATGAAAAGAGAGGGAGAAATGAATATCCCATATAGTGTCTAAATAGATTCATGTTGTCCAAGAATATTTGAATAGGGGACTTCATGATGATTTGAGGAAATAAATAAAATGCTAAGGAAGGAAAAATAGAGAAGTTGGATAGACATGATGACTGGGTTAACAATAAGAGTACAAAGTCGACTAGGTCGACTTAGTACTACAAACTATGAAAAATATAGTCTGATAAGGATACAAGGTTGACTAAGTTGACCTAGTACTATAACTTGATTGGTAAAAGAGATAAAAATTTGATCAAGTTGACTTTGTACTATAGGTAGGGATGAAAAAAAGCCTATAAGAGACTATGTCAAATAGAATGACAGTGTATTGAAATCAAGGAAAGATTTTGCAATGTAATTTGAAACAAGAAGTGAAATTAAGCATACAAAAAAATGGATCAAAGAGAATGATCCAATTGGGGTGAAAAACACAAAACCTTGCACCAACATTGGCCAATGTAAGTTTTTATAATACAACACACAATAAGAAAAGATTGAGTAGTCAACTGAAAAGTAAATGCTAAGTGGTCATCCTAAATATTTTTAGATTATTATAAAGTGTTATTTTTAGTATGATAGGGAAGTTGGCTGAAATTAGGGAACTAGAAAGCAATCTATGGATGGTTTTAGGACGTTTAGGTTGAAAGAGATTTGTGTTGGTAATGGTAATGGTAATGGATTGGTATTGGGGCCTACCCCCTCACTTCATAATACCATAGTGATAAGGGGGTCGGGTGCTTTTCCAATATAAACCATTAACTATGTATTTATACTTGGTCATAAAACCAAGTTGGCTTCCCCTTTGGTGATGAAATCCAAGTAGGTAGGCCTTAGGAAGATAAGTTCTAAATCTATTTTGAGTATTATGTGATTTGGTAGTGTGTGAAAAAATATAAAAAGACTGTAACTAAATGGTATATTTAAAAATGACATAATTAGAGTATGTGAGCTACTCTAAGCATGCAAATAACTTAAAATGAAAGTGTGAAGTAATTACTAGCATATAGTTGTTAATTCCCAATTTAAGCATGGTATGGAGTCAGTTTAGATGACACTATATGCAAAAATTATAGAATAGAGTCAATAGGGTCAGTACTGTACTATATAAGAAAGAGTCCTTAAGAAATAAGTCGACCAGGTTGACCTAATATTTTAGACATAAGATAGACTACAGAACTAGGTGAACCAGGTAAACCTAGTTTGTTGTAGGATTGTAGTTTTGAAGACTACAAACTTGAGATAAATAGAACTATAATGAGGAAATAAATTTAAATAAAGAGAAATAAAGGAACCGTGGTGGGTTAGAAAATGATAAGGACTATGAAATTTTTATTGAAGTACCTTGAATGCTACTTGTAATTTTTTCCAATTGTGTTGATTGGGTTGACCTAGTTATAAAATTCCCTATTTGTTGAAGCCTATTTAGGATGACTAAGTCAACCTGGTTGACTTAGTTTGTTATCTAGAAGTTGTCTAGAATACTAAGTTGACCTACACAACTTATTTTAATATTATGGAAATGAAGAGAGACTAAGTCAACTTGTTCAACATAGTGCACTCTTTGGAGATAAATAAAAGTACTATGTTAACCTATCCAATCCAATAACCTATATTTGATGAAGACTTGCATAGAAAGAATAGATTTATTTTGATGTAACTATGTGTTAAACCTGTGCATAAAAGTTAGAAACTATACTATCCTAGTTGACTAGTATTACAAATATAGAAAAATAATACAATAATAGAAACGAAAAAGAGTGAAAGAGAAATTATAAGGGTTAGATTCATATCAAGTTCACTAGAATGTATACAATTAGAAATGCATCAGATCTACAAATCAATCCTAGCTTAGAAAATATAGATCCTACTTACACTTCCAATTGAGGATACATTATATAATCAAGAACATGACTAATATGGATCTGATAGACCTAATTATGGGATCTGTTACTAAAATAATATCACTAGGAAGGGTTCTAAAGCCTCTAATCAGGCAAAACCATGCAATAACCCTAACTAGGTCCTATGTTTTCATATTCACTATCCTAATAACAAGTAAAGTAAAAGTATAATCTAGTTCTCACCAAAGATTGTAGCACAAAGTGGGGGTTAGTAAACAAATGAATTTAAACATGCATAAGAGAATCCTAATTAAGCTATGTATAGGTAAGACCATAATGCATGGATAATAAGAGTAATAATATTCAAAATCCATTACTTATGCTACTTCTATCTATTAAAAAGAGGAGCAAAATTAGAGATACTTACATGGAAGATGAACCCATAGAGACTCAATCTCTCCCTTAGGAAAATGTTCCTTATAAGAGGTTGTTATGATTTATAAGGATTTCTAAGAAAAATCCAAAGCATCCAAGACTTCTCCACAAGACTAAATTCATCTCCAAGTAGAAATCTTAAGCTAAGACTCCTTAAGTAGAATGGTGGAAGAGCAAATTATAAATAAGTGAAAATGAATAATAACTCTTGTTTTATCTCTAATAATGGTAAAATGGATGTATTTATATAGGCATATCTAACCTTAAACCCTTTCGAATGTTTCACCCAACAAGGTTGACCTAGTTGACCTAGTATTGTTATTGACAAAACTAGGTCAGCGAGGGGCTAACCTAGAACCTAAATAAGTTTTGGCTATAAGAGTACAAGGATGACATAATTGACATATTCATGTAAACTATAAAAAGAGGTTATAAAAATGGATAATGAAGGTGGAAAATGACTAGAAGAGTATGCAAAATAGAAGGACAAGCATAGGGGAATGTTTTTAGAAACTGGTTGGATTGGTAACAAATGAAAATAAGGGATAATAATCTTATGAAGCACCAATGGTATACCCATCCCTTTCCTTGTGCACCCCTTAGGTCATGCACTCAGAGAGATTGAGACTCGATGAGTTCTTACAAGATATAAAACATCATTAGTTGATAAAGTTTGAAAATATTATGTGTATACAAGACTCACTATTCTAATGGTTGAAACCATAGAAATTAAATATTATAGGCTTTATTAAACAATAAATTAACTTATTTTTCAAACACTAGGTCAATGAGGATGTTGGATTTGGTCACTTAACTGCTCTTATCTTTTCCTTTCTTAAATTTGTTCATGTGTCATGCACTATTTTTTATAGAAATTATAGGTTCATTAACTTTTTTTTTGTTCTAAAATACTGAGGATTATTTTCCAACAAAGTCACCATTTCTTGTTTCTTGTACAACATGCCCTAATTTCATCACAAAATCATGTAACATCTTTTTTATTTGAAGTCTAATCTTGTGCTTCAGTGGAATTTATGCCTTAGATCTATTGTAATTATTAGTCTAATTAGAAGGAATCATTGAGATGCTATAATCTCAACTTTAATATTGCTTTACTATTATAATCAAGTCTAAGATTGAAGTGTTCATTATATTCACTCGGTCTAAAAAGAGTTTGCATCAGGGATTGCTTAAATATAATTATCTAAATTTGACTAAATCTAATAAGTCTTATTATTTCTTGTAGTATGATGCAGATTGCATAAATGTTTCGCCTTCTAGACCATTGTAACTTAGATTTATGCAGATTATCTAACTCTTTTTTAGAGTTTTTGCATCCCTTCCTTAAACACTTTAGTATATTATTTATCCAAAATGAACTATGTTCTTAGTGATATTTCATCTTTGGGATTAATTACTTTGTAGAAAGTTAAGATAAATTGGATACATTTTGAGCAAATAGGACCATTTTAAAACTAAATTTATCCCCTTTTTCTCCTTTCCTTATTCCTTTTTTGAATCAAAGCAATTTAGTGTGATAGGGATTTATTATCAAACTTAGTTGTTTTGTTCATATTGGGATAAATTTGTGTCTAGTTAGGTAAAAATTCTATTTTGTTTATTCATCTCTTATGCCTTATGCCTTTCTACTAGATTCAGACTTAGTCATTTTTGTGAGAATTCATATTCAAATTTTAATAGTTACTTTATTTTATTGTAGGCCAATGACCAATTTATTTCTTGTGATCCCTAGGTGAGTGAGGAAATACCACTTGTGGCTTACTCACTTCCTCATACCTCTTCAAGACTTGGTTGAATTTCATTGATCTAGTAGGCCCCTGAAGGAATGAGAAGATGCCATGTGTTTTAGAGAAATTTTACTTATACTCTTTGGAAGGAAGAGAAAAGAAACTTGAGAAGGGTATGGTAGAAAAACCTGATATGTTGTACACACATTAATCCCATTGATTATAGATACTCCTCTTTGGCTTGGGAGGAATGACCTATAGATAAGAAATAACTGAAAGAAATGGTTGATTAGTTAGATAGTAGGGTGGATTGCCTAGCAAGCTAGATCCAAGAAGCATGAGCTTCTTTAGAGGCTATCAATCCATTTTTTTTACATAACTAAGTTAAGAAATCAAAGGATAAGTACTTGCATATATCATAAAAGATACTAGAATGAAATACAATAAGTGCTTAATAAAATAATGGATGAATTTAAATAATTATAAAAATAAGTAGGTTGATACTAGTGCTTATATGAATTAGGTATTATCTAAAAAATAGGGTGAGGTTTTGTGATCAGGAAGAGGGTTTGAGATTGGGATTTTGTTGAGGTTTGGTGGGTGAAAATAAGTTATTATTTATATATCACACAATGACCATTAATGGTTGGGGTGACCATCAGTGGTTAGGGCAACTATCGATGGTTATGGAAAGATCATTGATGGTCAGGATGACCATCGATGGTTAATGTGGTTTTAGTCTAGTTTAAGGAATTGATCTAGAAAGGTTGTAGAATGGAAATCTAAAAGGTGGATTTTGGGTAGGTTAGTCATGAAACAGTACCAAAGTAACTAATTAATGAAAATATATACTTAGCTTGTTGGTTATTGATCCGAGGGAGGGTCTAAGGATATATTGGTGAAACTTGGAGCACTTTCAATAAATTAAAGATACTTGGCTATTGGCCAATTAGTATTAGTACTTTGGATCTCTATTGCACTTACCATTTCACTAGAGGAATACCTGTAAAAGGAAGTGGTAATGCAAGAGGCACTAGCTCTAGATGTAAATGATTGATCGATTTTAGATCCTTTTTTCACCTCCTCCTCTTTTTATATAGGAAGGAAGGAAAGGTGCAACAATAGTTAAAAAGAGATTAGGCAAGTAATTCAAATTTATATTTTGTATGCAATGGATCACACATGAATTAGATGAGTTAAATATTAAAAAACAAGCTAGAGTTGACTACAGTTTGACTATTCAGGCAGTGGGAACTTGACCTTTGGTAGTCAAGCCTAACCATTGATGGTTAGGGTGATGGTTAGTGGTTGAAGGTCAAAAGTTGAGTTTGGTCAAGGTGGGTTAATGAGCTAGTTTAGCTAGTTAGCTAACTAGACTTAGGTTTGTGGTTAAAGGGTTAAGGGATAGTCCTTAAGGGGTCCCAAGGTAGTGTAAGGGTGTTTCAACATCTAGAGAACTTGTGTATGGTTTTATAGTGTTTATATTTTTCCCATTTTTATTATATAGTTTGTATTAGTAAGCTATAAAGCAAAAATGGATTGTGGGTCGAAGGTTTAGTTATCTTGAGCATGGAAGGAGATGTTCCCCCTCAAACTAAGAATTGATGAGGTGAAATAAAATCAAGGGTGGGTTTGATAAGTGGGTTAGTAGGTCATGAAGTTGGTGGCATGTTGGGAAATAAATAATAAACATGCATACAAAGTGTGAGTAATTGCAAAAGCTAAAAGTGTGTAATGATTAGGTTGCCATGAGTGGTAAAAATAAAGGTCAGCACTAGAAGGATAGGTGACAAGTAGAACATGTGATCATATGTGATAGTTGGGATACACTTGTAAATATAAGTCTCCTAGATAAGTTTAGTGTATTCAAGGGAATCTAAGATAGGAAGTTCTCTTGTGAAGACATAAATTGGTCAGGTGTGAGCAAGGTAGTGAAAGTTCAAAAAACTTTGCAATATGGAAATTTAGTTAGTGTAGTTAAAAGGATCAAGGTAAGGTTGTCACAAAATATACATTAGTTAGGCCAAAATGGCCATTAGAGAGGGGATGTGGTGGTTTTCAAGGTGGGAGGAGAAGGTGATCTCTATAGGTAGGCACTTTACGTGGGTATGTGCTAAATTTTTTGTGTGAGAAGTTGGTGGTTGGAGGAGAAAACCTAAATTTTTTGACTATCGATGGTCAGGGTTGACCCTTAGGGTTGACCATTGGTAGTCACTCTAAGTATCAGTGGTTAGGTATTAGACCTAAAAGGGTGAGGTCAAAAATACCACTAAAAACCCTTTTGTGCTCATTTGAGCATATTGACTTAAGGTGATGGGCATTTGACATTTTTTGAGAAAATGGTTATGGGTTGCTAGAATTTGATTGGTTGAGATTACTGAGGTGGACCAGTGAGAGTTGAGCTAATTAAAGATGTAATGTGGATGAGGGAGGGAATGTGGCTGGGCCATGGGTCCATGTGTGCCTCCTCGATGATGGTTGAGGAAAGAGGTGGGTGGTGTATAGTGAATTTGATATAATAAATACAAATTTGGAAAATGAAAAGTGATGTGAGGTTGTTTATATATTTTGGTTGTTGTTAACCTAGGGTTTGAGGGTTTTGGGTATTGTTTATTTGAGTGGAGAGTTGGAATTTATAGTTGTTATTTAATTTGGTAAGGGTAGGTTAAGGTGGGAGGGGGTAGATGTAGATATATGTATAAATTTTATAGGGATTTATGGTGTTTAAGTAGGTATACAAAGAGGGTAGGGTTTTTTTGATCTGTTAGAGGTCACCCAAAATGACCATCAATGGTCACTATCGATCATTGATAGTTGGTAAGTGACCATCATAGGTCACTTGATCATCAATGGTCAGCTAAAAGAATAGTTGACCATTAGTGGTCAATTAAATGGTGATGTGTTTTTCTAAAAGTGAAGGTTAATGGTTATTAGAGTAAGGTTGATAGTTGAATGTTGAGGTTAGTTGTTGAGGATTTAGTTTAAGGTAATGTGTAAGGGTAATGTTTAAATGATAGGTCATGGCTAAGGGAAAGAGGTTAAGGTTATAGTTTGAAATGGCTAAGGGTAATGGGAAATGGTAGGAAGAGGTAAGGTCAAGGTTTATAGGTTATTATTCGAGTAATGGTTTAATGATATATGTTGATAGGTAATAGTTTAAGTTAAAGTGAAAGGTTAATGTCAAATGTGTGGGTTAAGGTTGCAGTTGATAGGGTGGATGTTGAAAGTAGAAGGTTGGTTATTAAGTGGTTTGGATGAGATAGGTTAAAGGATTTTTTTTGTAGATAAGTCATAGGGATAGGTCATAGTAGGGAAATGTTAGAATAGTAGGTAGGTGTAATATGTAGAGTTCATAGGCAAAATATGTTAATGAACTAATGCTTTATTTCTATCAAACCTTGAAGGCATGTGAGAGGATTTAGATGAGGGACAAAGTGCCTCATATATTTAGTGAGATTCATCAAGGTATGACTGCTAATGATTAGGCCCATATGGAGGAGGTGGGCCTCAGTGGTATGATGCATTACCAACATATTCCATGGGATGTGGTGATGTTAGTGGAATTATTAAGAGATGGGATCCTACCAGTAACACATTCTTGATACCTATTAGCAAGATAAAATTCTTGCTTGAGGATATACATAGGATCATATAGATACCCATAAGGGGTAAGTCAATCTACCACATTGAGAGGGATGAGTAGGATGAGTTCATGGAGCTCTTTTATGGGGATGACCTTGATTTTAAAAGGTGGAATGCAAGGGGGTTTCAATATAAACCATTATATTAGAGGGATAGGGACGTGAGGTGACTCCTCACTATGATGATTATAGTGGTCACCTATTATGCATTGGCTAATTCTAATAGCAGGAGGTTTCCTTATTTGTTGCTTGGGGTGTTAGTGGAGATGTATTTGGGTTGCATAGAGTTTACATGGGCACGTATGCTATTGGTTTAGATTTATAAAGAGTTGCAGGGATTCTAATCCCAGAAGAGGTATGGGATCAATGTCAACTTTGTTATTCATTATTGGGCCTATGAGCACATTTGGGTGATGAGAAATATGGGGTTGCCATGGGAGGCCTATGCATAAATGGACTTTAGAGTAGGATTCATGAGGTGGATAGATGATTTTTCCCTCTCAAGACTAGGAGGAGGGGTACATGATATATACCAGTTTAGAGGCTTACTAGATGCCTTGGTTATTAGAGATGTGATTCAAAGACCATATGTCAAGTTTTTAGGATGGGCTCACTATGCCCAACACACACTTTCCCTACAAAACTAATGATGGATATATGGCAGATAGGATGGTGAGATAGAGTTGATACCATTTGACAGGATATGGTGGTAATTTGGCTTGGTTTAGGGTATCCTTGGGGTATTATTAAGGTACATGAGGGAGGATGTAGAGTTTTAGTTGTTTGCTCTATAGCTAATTTAGATATTTATGGATTAAAAGGAGCTGTCGACAAGGATAGAGATAAATGTTATAGGCGTCATAGATGGGTATCCTATATGGTACCAAACACTATATGTTGCATATGATAATTGTCTAGATGATGGGGGTTAGTAGGCTATGGATGTTGACCCAGTTGGGAGAGGTGGTCATAGGCTTAGGTGCAGGGGGTTAGTGGCCCAGATATATAGGCAGTGATTATTTAGAATGACTAGGCATGAGTGGCCCTAGCCATAACACAAGCATACTTGGTAGTGGTATAGGCATCATTGGAAATAGTGTAGGGTTAGTTGGTCACAATTATAGGTGAGAGAGATTAGGTGAGGGCTAAGTTAGCCCTGGTGACATAGGATAGAGACTCTCTTAAACAAGTAGGAGGTAGAGTACTAATAGTTATAAGACCAACATGGATGATTCCCATGTAAAGATATATAATGACTATGGAGGAGCTATGGTACTATAAAGCCTTGGTATTCAAGCATTGTCTAGATGAGACTTGATAAGGAAAGTACAGGGTTGGGATTATAGGTGGTGCTAACATGGTGACACCAAGTCAGTAGGCCACATCAGTAGGAAGATAGATAGGTGTAAGAGAGTAGACTCTAAGAGGCAGTCGTGCATTTGGAGGTAGTGGTGCATCAAGAGGTATTGGTGCCTCAGGTTCTTAGTTTATTTATGATACATTATACTTATTATGTATATGATTTTTGATACCAATCTATGAGTCAATGTAGTAAGATGTATATTTTAAGAGAGATATGTATATTTGTTGTATACATGATGACGATTATGTTATTATAGACTCATAATTTATAGATATGATATTTACATATGGATTTTGGTTCATGATTATGATGTTCATGTTGATTATTTTTTATTATGGTTATGCTCATGATGATGTGGATGACTCATCTAGCTAGGCATGTGATGATATGTTTCTTTATTCATGTTTATGATGATGTTTGATATGGATTGATGTTATGATATGATTATGATGATAATGTGATGTTGTTTATGATTATCATCATGCTTATGACATTTGTGATTATGGTTCTTAATTCTCATTTTTCATGAATGATTTTTGCTATGATGTTGACTTGATGATATTGTTATGGATGCTCATGCCAAAATTTAATGAGTATATGTTTCCTCATTTAGATTTAGATGTGTGGTGAATATGGTTTATTGAGATTATGATCATGGATGATTTATGTTATGATATTGATATGATGATATTTTTATGAATTTTGATGATGATATTATGTAATGTGTTATGATTATGGTTATTTTGTTTAAATTAAAGTGAAACACATAAAGTAAGTTAAATAACAAAACCAGATGTGAGAAATAAAAGATAATCAAGAGATAAACATCTAAGTGAATATATCAACCAGTATGAGAGGATAAAAAGAGGGCACAATGCTTCTTCTTTAACAAGGACTAAAATAAAATGAAGTTGGATTGGCTTAAGGAACATAATCCCTTTGAATGCTTTGCATTAGCATTCATTAGTTGGTTAAAAAGGTGTCTTGATTACATTATGTAAAGTGAACTCAAAAATAACTTACTTATAGTGTATGAAGGGTAGATGGATGAAGATGGAACCTTCTTGTGAGACTAACATGCCTCTTATATAGATTACCAAAGAGTCAGTATAAAAAAGTCTATCTCATATAAGGTGTAGACTGATCGATGCATGAAGTCTACTTATGAGAGTGGATTGCAGATTTCAAAATTATTTTACTTGTATTGATTGTTTAATAATGGGTCTTTTGCTATTTTATTGCTACTCGGGAGGGTTTGGGAAGTTGATTGATGTGGGAAGCTTCCAAAAAATTTATATTCTTTTAAAAATGATTTACTTAGCCATCCTTCAAGGAAGTGGTCTAAGCTTGTGTGCCATGTTTAATGCTTTGTGTAACTATCCTTCATAGGAGTAGTCGACCTTATTTTGAGAAAATTTGATATGTTTTTGGTAGCTATCATTCAAGATCATAGTCTATAAATGATAGGAATGACCCAAGATTATTTTTGGTTATGAATTTACATTGTCTTATTTAATTTATGCTTGACATAGACTTGTTTATATAGGCTTAAAGGTTCTCCTTTAATGAAGGCAAAACTAAAAGCAAAAAAAGGTTTTTTAGGTGTAAAGAGGTTTAGGTAACAAAGACCATGGGAATCAATCTTATAATAGGGGTAGAAAGTGCCATGAGAATCATGTCATGGGTAGATCCATGGTACCCATTGTTCAAGATTAGGATATGATTGTGACAAAAAATCAAATGATTTAGTTTTAATCAATTACCCCTAAAATAAGGAGATGAATGTGGTTTGAAAGCAAGGGATGAAATTAAGTTAGATAAAAGGTGAGTTTGATCCTTTTTAACAAAATAAAAGACTCATATGCAAAGTATTGAGGGGCTTAGGTTCTAGGTTTTCCTCTAGAGAGGATAATCAGTAAGCTCCTAATCCATACTTGTACATTATGAAATAAGGTCCAAGCTAATTGAAAGTAAACTTTCCATGCTTGATTTTCTCCATATTAGTAACATGTTGATTATAATTTAATACAAGATCTCTGACATTGAATTCTCACACTTTAATGTGCTTTTTATAAGCATGCTTAATGTGTTATTAATAGACATGAAGATGAGTGAGGGCTGCTAACCAACGTTCATCAAGTAGGTCAAGTTGGGCTAAATGTTCTTAATGATAATCACTCTTAGAGATGAGATCTCATAGGGATTTATGAAGAGGGGATTTGGAATTCAAGAGGTAAGATATCCTTTACTCTAAAAACTAGAGAGAATGGGGTAACATCTATAGGTATTCGAATGTTAGTACAATATGCCCATTAGGCAAAGGGGTTGTGTAAGTGCTAATCCTACCCAGATGCATTAACCATTTTAGTGAGCATATTGTTAAGAGTTTTTTTAGAGGATTCTACCTATCCATTATCTTGAGGATGATATGGTGATGAAAAACTTAACTTTATACCGAATGCATCACAAAGACTTTGGACTTATTTATTTTTGAAGGATTTTCCATTATCAGTGATGATTTTGTGAGAAACATTGAAGTGACAGATGACATGATGGTTGATAAAGTCAATAATATTTTCATCTTTGGTTGAGACAAAAGGAATAACCTCAACCCATTTAGTAAAATAGCTGGTCACAGTGATGATAGAATGATGTCGCTATGAATAATGGGGGTTAACTTCACCAATAAGGTCCAAACCCCACTGTGAGAAGGGAATAAAATTTGTGGATACATGAAGACTATGGCTAAGTGCATGATGAAAATTGGCATGTTATTGACACTTAACATACTTTTTCACATAATCATAAAAATCTTGGTTAAGGGTGGGCTAATAATAGCCAAGACAAAGGATGCATTTAGTGATGGCTAGGCCACTAAAATGTCCCCCACATATCCCATCATACATTTACTTGATAGCATGAGAGGCTTCATGACTATGTAGGCAATAGAAGAGGAGACCATCAAAGCCATATTTATAAATAATTCCCCTAGTATGGTATAATGTGAGGTGCTCCAAAAAAAATTTCTTTGAGAATTCTTAGAAGGATCATAAGGAATGATAACAAGGTTGAGATAGTTGAAGGTGCATTGATACCAAAGGTTGGGTTGGGTCTCCTCCATATTGAATATGGTAGGAGAGTCTGATTTGACATACAAGGGCTAGGTAAGTCTATGGACGATGACTAATAACTTATAATGAGAGGGTGTAGACATGATTTGAGAAGTGAGGGAGGTCATCATATCAACAAACTTGATCGTAGATCACATAGTTTTTTGGATATGGTAGTGTTCAAATGATGCTAAGAGGATGTTAGATAATTATTTATACTATTGTAAAACATCATTATTATACTAGTAAGAGACATTAATTTGATTGACCAAAAGTTGGGAGTCACCAAATATTTTGATAATTTTGACTTCGAAGGCTAATGTAGTTTAAAGGCCTATGACTAGGGCTTTATACTCAACCATGTTGTTGGTACATTCAAAATTTATCTTAAAGGATCAAATAAGAGGTTCACCATGAAGGGGGATAAGGATTATTTTAGATCTACCACCATATTGACACTTTGATCCATTAAAGAACATGGTTACTTGATTGGTGAAGTCTACCTGAGAGAGGGTTGTGACGGACTCATCTAAAAACTTGAGAGGAGGAGGTTGATCATTAGGTAAGGGTGCATCAATCAATTAGTCCACATTGAATTACCCTTTAATTGACTTCCAATAAATAAAATCATGGTCAAATTTAGCTGAAATCATGAGCCACTTGGACATACATTGGTTTTGGTATGGCTTGGAGTGTATATACTTGAGTGGGTTAGTATTGGTTATGACATAAGTTTGTGGTTGAGAAGGTAATGATGAAGTTTGGTGGTCACAAAGAGAAAAGATAGGTAAATATTCTTAGTATGGGTGCACCAAGTCTCATACTCTATAAGTGTGAGAATAATGTAGTAGATAACTTTCTCTTTGTGTTGTTCATCCCAATGAATGAGCATTAACCCTAAGGAGTGGTCGATGGCAGAGATATAAAGGTAAAAAGGTTGATATTCCTTGGGAGGAATGAAGATATGTGGTGACAAAAAGTATTTTTCAAGTGAATCAAAGGCCTTTTGATAGTTTTTATTCCACTTAAAAGATACATCCTTCTTTAGAAGGTGATGGAAGGGTTGGCACTAGTTCAAGAGTTGAGAGATAAAGCAACAAATGGATTGGAGCTTCCCCTGCAAGCTATAAAGTTGATTGAGGTGGGTAGGAGGATGTATGTTAAGTATGGATTTGATTTTTTTGGATCGAATTTAATTCCCCTAAGGGAGATGATAAAGCCAAGGATTTTTCTTGATAAGAACCTAAAAATACACTTTTTGGGGTTAAGGTGAACATGGTAATGGATGAGTCATTCAAAGATAATATTGAGAATGACCAAATGGTCCTTATGACATTTGGATTATCCAAGAAGGTTAACAACATAGTCTTCTATGATTTTATGGATAAGGTCATGGAATATGTAGGTCATAACACATTGGTAGGCTATACCAATGATATTTAGTGCAAAAGGAATGACCCTATAGCAAAAATTTCCCCATGGGGTGATAAAAGTGGTTTTATGTTGATATTTAAAGGTAATTAGGATCTATTTTGACCTGAGAATCCATCTATAAGAAATAACATCTCATGGCTTGATACAAGATCAATTAGCTAGTCAATGCTTGATAAAGGAAAGTCATCTTTTGGGCAAGCAAGGTTGAGGTCATGAAATTCCACACAAATTCATAGTCCCCTTATGGCTTTGGTGATAGGTATGATGTTTAAGACCCATTGGGGATAGTCAATGGGTTGAATGAAGTTGATAGATAGGAGACATTGAAGCTATTATTTGATGAGAAGGGATATGTGAGGGTCCATTCATTGAAGTTTTTGCCTAATGGGCTTAACATCATAGTTGGTGACTATGTTTTGGGTAGCAATAGAGGGGTCGATTCATAACATCTCACTATATAAATAATAAAAAGATATGTTAAGGTCTTGCAAGAAGGAGGGAAGTCTCAAAGCTCCTCAAAATTTAGCAATTATCCAATTTTGATAATGCATGGGTTATTCTGAGTACCCAAGTTGATATCAATGGTGGGTTCATTCAACATGGTTAAAGCCTCAATAGGGAGATATTTGTTGATAGAGGAATTTGGTTTACCAAGATAGGTGAGAATGGAATCATCATCCTGACACTGAATAATATTGATGGTAGGAAAGTCATCTCCTATGATCTTAGGATGGGTTAGAGGAATGGTTACGATTACCCCATCTTTTTGATAAGTTAGGGGTCTAAGGTTGATCATGTTGATGAAATTTTTTTAGGGGGGATGGTGTTATAATCCTTAGCTATCGATGGTGGAGTGGATGGTTAGGATGGGATTTCCTTATCAATTATAGTAATGGGAGGTAGGTTGATTTGTTGTTTAGGTGACATGAAACTAAGGCCATGATTTTCATGAGGTTTTTGGGTTTTTATTGAAATTAACTTGTGCAACCTATGTTCTTACTGACCTAGACCAAATCCTTTCTAAACACACCTATAAAGGTATGTCTTCACAAAATATAGTTTGTCAACATAGGAAAAGTTGGAGGTGAAAAAGGGGTGGTGGAAGTGTTAAAGGGTTTATAAATCCCCCCATAGATGAAATTCATTTGACAAGTTGAGGGTCTTAAAGGAATAATTGACTTGATAATGGGGTCATAACCAAGTTGGTGGTCAAGTTTCCCATACTCTAAGGGAGTAGGGAAAGCATCAAGGGTCAAGAGGTAATACTCCCCCAATGAAAGATGTTAGAAGGTTGATTCTAAAGGGTTTGTTATGGTGATTTGGGTAGAAGGGATGGATTAACTAGTGGATGCTTTAGTGGTAAAAGAAGATGTAGCCTCATATTTTACTACTGAAGGTTTGTTAGATGGAGGAAGGAGAATGTCAATGGGTTAATACATTATATTGCATGATGTGAAGGGATTGGGGTCAGCTTGTATGGTAACAACTTGACCTTCATGCTTAAATTTTATGCATTGGTGTAGGGTAGATGGCACAAAGCCCATGGAATGAATCTAGGGGTGTCTTAATAAGACATTATACTAAAACTCTCTTACTACATAGAAGAGCTCATGATGGGTGCGGGGTCTTAGGTGAATGTGAAGGACATCAATTATTAAATTCATGGCCATGGTATCAATAAATGATTAGAGTACCACTGAGGTTTCCAACATAATTTTCTCAAGTGATTTGAGTTTCTTGTATACATGGGAGGAGATAATATTGATACTAAATCCCCCGTCAATCATAACCCACTTAATGCAAGTTTGGTTGATGTACGTGGTAATGAAGAGAGGAGTATCTAGACCATTTGATTAGATAAATTGTATTTATAAGTCACTAAAGGTAACAAGGTTGGAAAAATATAGAGATTTAACAAAAGTTACTAAAGGTTATGGGTCTTCTGGACTAACCTCTATGGATTACGGATCCTCTATCATTACTTGGTGATGATGGGGTGTGGTATTGATCAGTTCATATAAAATCATCCTCACCAACATTTGGTGAAGGTATTTAAGGACTACTCATTAGATTTATTTAGATGGATTAGAAGGGGATAGTCTAAAAATGAACACTTTGGGATTCATTGAAGCTAAAAGTGATTGGTGTTGGTTGGGTGGTTGGGTGCTGGAAGAGGGATATGCCCATGGAATGGACACATTTATCTTTCCCTTCTCTTTTGGTTGGGCTTTTGATCATGTGACCACATGGATGGTATGGATTGAAGGAGGATTTGGGGTAGGAGATTGTTTTGATTCCCCCTCACTCTGAGGTGAGAGTGGGGGAGTAAGTGGGCATTAGGTATTGGTTATTATTATTTGTTAGATTAGTAACAGGCTCATGGGAGGTTCATATGATAACAAATCTTCCTCATGATAAAGCTAATGGATTATGGTTTAGAGAGCCTTGTAGTTCTTTATGTCATGCCTATGTGTTCTATGATAAGATCACACTAGGAGATCATTATACTAGACTAGTTTTGGACCAAGTTGGTTAAATGGTCTGATAGGAGGTAAGGTAGAGAAAGAAGCTTGAAATAACCTTTGAAAAATAGTTTAGTAAGACTCAGTTAAAGGTGGTGAGGGTATAGATGTTTTGGTTTTGATGGTTGAGTTAGAAGCCATCTTAGAAACAATCTTGATGGCAAAAGTCTTTAGTAAAGGGGTGTTCTTGGGTAATGGTTTTGGTTTTGTTAAAGAGCTTGATAGGTTGGAGGTAGAAGGTCTTAAGGTAGGTAGTTTGGTTATGGATGGTTTAGTGAAAATGGGTGTGGAAGAAAGTATAAGTGATGACATAACCAAAAGTGGTGGTTTGATTTTTGTTGGGATACCTAGCTTCCCAATTAAAGTAGAAGGATGAGGCCCCAAAATAGAGGGCAAGGTTGAGAGGGGAGGCATAAATTTAGTCTTTTAGATTTTTAGTGGTTTCACCTTCTTTATTGACTCAATTTGGGGTTTTTTTGAGAGGTTAAATAAGATTAGATCCTATTTTACTGATGGGTGAGTAAGATTATGAGTTATAAATGTGCCCAAGTTCTTGGTAGGTTTGGTAGGAGGTGATTGGGTTAGTTTAGGTTAATTTGGTTTTGGTGGTTCTACCATAGTTTAGTTGGTAGAAGTATTCAATGGTGCAGCTATGATGATAGTGGGTTTGATAAGGGAAATGGTAGGTTATTTTGATGAAAAAGGCTATTACTTGGTTATATAGGGAGTCTAAGCTATTTCTAAAAGGTGTCCTAATCCATGTTAGGCTAGGATATAAATTCTAAGTTTTTAACCAATCTAGAGAAAGGTTTGTAGATAGGTTTGAATCCCCCAATAGTGGATGCAAAGGATATGCCTAGGGGTTGAGAGGGAGGAATGGATATCTCATCCTTTCTATGATTAAAAGGTTCCACCATTTAGGAAGGTAATTTCATGATGGGAAGTGCAGTCATAGTGGTTTCTTCCTTAGGAGTGATTTTTAAAGGGAGAGTGGACTATTGTATGATTAAAGAGAATGGTGTTGTGGTGATGATTACCTCCTCTAATGTGGATATCAAAGGAGAGGTGGGTGAATCCACCACCTTAAAAGTGGAGTAAGATAGTAAGTGATTTGGTCAATAGTTTCCTTAGTATGGAGCTCACCAAGAACTATGTTGACAGTGTGGGCCTCATGATTATGAGAGGGTTCTGCTTTGTTCTCATTATTATTAGAAGGAGGGTGGTTAGGAAATGGCTATATGAAGATGTTGAGTGATTGGGTTGGGGGTACATTTGGGTTATCCAACATAATATACCCCTTGTTAATGAGGGTTTGGATAACATTCTTGAAGATATTAAACCTACTAACATCTTGCCCAATGACCCAGTGGAAGGCACACAATTCATCCTCCTTGTAGCAACCAGGTATAGGATAAGAAGAATAAAATATTTGTAGAGGTTTGATGAGAGGAAGTTATATTATATTAATATTCAATAGTTTTTACAAGATTGAAGCATATGACTCTCCAAGTAGAGTAAATTATTTTTGGGTGTTATAGTTTAGGTTCTTGGTATTTTGATTAGGGAAATTGGAAGAGTTATATTGGTTGACAATAGGTAAAGGGGTGGTCTTAAGGATAACCACATTTATGGTTCTTTTATTTTTGGAGTTAGTTTTAGTTTAGTTATGAGGTTTAGAGGAAGAATTATCATTTTATTTGAAGGTGGAATTTTTTTTCTCAATTTTAACTTCCCCTCATCAATGACTCCATTCTCTAGTTTTTGTGTCATGGTGAAATCCTCATCAAAGGTCTTAAAGCTTTGAAACCATAAAGTAGAGGAGATATGTTTGGTCCTAGACTAAGAAAAAGAGTTCAATCAATTCAAGTTAGGGTAGAGAGAAGGAGAGTTCATTTATCAAACTTCTCTAATGGGATATGAAGTCAACAATGGATTCATCATCCAATTGTTGAGTGGCGTAGAGATCAGTGATAGAGAATTTTTTAGATATGTTTATGGAGAAGTGGTCTAAGAAGATATGAGCTATTTGGGTAAAATAAAAGGAGTGCTTTATAATAACACTCAACCAATCTAACACTGGACCTGATAGAGACATGGGGAAGGTACAAGGAAGGAGAGAATCATCATAAGAAATCATATAACATGAATGCATAAATATTATAAGGTGATGTTGAGGGTCATCCTTACTTTGAAACTTCAAAAACATCAAGAGTTCCTATTGGGGAGGATATTGTCTAATCGGGACAAATAAATTAATTGTTTCATTACATATTTGGTCATATGACAAAATATTATGAGAACTAGAAATGGATGATTCCAAAGTAGTCATTTTATCCATTAACATTTTGACAAGGTTGATTTGGGGTTGTGTACATATTATTTATAATATAGGTTATGTTGGGTTTGGGTAGGCATAACATATGTATAGTTGGTGGGGGGTTGAGAAGCTACCAGATATTGGTATGTAGATAGGGGTGGTTGGGATGATGCCACATATGAATATGTGGAGATAGGTAGTTGGGTGGGAGGTAGAAGTATACACCCTTGTGGGTTAGGGATGTAGCTTGGGTTTGGTGCGATGGGAATGTGTTGAGAAATTATTGTAGTTTGGGTAGGAGGTATGGTTGGGTTAGTAGATAGAGGGTAGGTGGTAACTTTGGTGCTGATGGGTGGAAGGGTGGAAGGTAAGGGAACCACCAAGATATGAAATGGAGTGGAGGTAGGTAAGTTAGAAATGGGAGGAATGGTGGTGGCACCAATAGAGGGTACTCCTATAGTAAGGGTAGTAATGATACCTAAAGGTTGGGTTACTCCTATACTATAAGGGTTATTAGTTGGGGAAGAAGGTGCTTGGGTGTTGCAAGGTTGAGTGGGTTAGTTTTGTATGGTGGTATTGATAGGATTATGGGTATAATATGATGCTTGGGTGATTATAGGTTGAGTGGATATGGTGGCAACAAAAGTGTCACACATAAAGTGGGATGGCATGTTGTAAGGATGGGTAATAGGTAGAACCAACGTAGGGGTATGATGAGATATGGTGTTAAGGTAATGCTAGAGGGCTATGGGGTTATTATCCATTAATGTGGTGAAGTATTCATCACCTTCAAAAACTATCTGAGGGATGGTAGGACTCTTATAGGGATGAGGACAACTCTCTACATCTAAGATGTACTCTAAGGATGAGAGAGAAGATGAAGATGGATGATTAGGAGGTGGGTCTTGATTTGATTGGTTTCTTAGTTGTTTCCCAATCAAAACCATGTATATGAGGAAAATAAGAGGATACAAAAAATCTCACAACTCAAATAAAGAGAAGAAAAGAAAAATTCAAGGAAATGAAACACACACTAAAGCACATTAAATCCTAAGGCACTTTTTAGTCTCTCTTATAGATTATACCTTAAGTTTTAAGAATTGCATGATTGAAATTGGCTTATAGAGTGGGGACTAGAAAATAAGTCTATGGTTAGTTTTAGGTTATGTTTAGGCTCTCAAAATGATTTATATTGGAAATCATTATGTGCTTTGATATTAGGGCTTACACCCTCACTTCACACACTATAATGATAAGGGTATCAGGTGCTTAGCTAATATTTACTAAGTTTCTAGAGATTATACTCAACTAAAAAACTAAGTTGGTTCTCCCCTTGGTGATGAAATCTAAGTAAGATAGCTAGGAAAGGTAATTGCTAGGTAGTGAAATCCTAATTGGGCCTTATGTCAATGTTCGATGCTTGATTATATGTAAGTGGTTTGTTCCTATGTGTGATAAGAGTGAAAGTATGATTGATTCACTTGATTAATTAAGCTATATAAGCTAAACTAAGTAAGCAAACAATGGAGGTAGTAAATTCTAAGCCAATTTTTTTTTGATTTCATTATATGAGTAGAAAATAAGAAGAATCACCTAGATAAAATCATGAACCCAAAAAAGGACTCAAGAGTCCCATCAGGTGTGATAGAATGTTTTAGAGAAATTTCACTTATATTATTTAGAATGAAGATAAAATAAACTCAAGAAGGGTATGGTAGAAAAACTTGATATGTTGTGCATACATTGATCTAGATGATTATAGATACTCCTCTTTGGCTTGGGAGGAATGACTTATAGATAAGAAATCACTCAAAGAAATGGCTGATTAGTTATATAGTAGAGTGTATTACCTATCAAAATAGATCCAAGAATCATGAGCTTCCTTGGAGGCTTTTAATCCAAATTTTTTAAATAATTAAATTAAAAAACCAAAAGATAAAGTATTTGCATATATCATAGAAGATACTAGAATGAAATAAAATAAGTGCTTGATAAATGAATGGATGAATTTAAACATTTATAACAATAATTAGGTTGACACTAGTGCTTAAATGAATCAAGTATTGTCCAAAAAATAGGGTGAGGTTATATGATCAAGTATAGATTTTGATATTGGAATTTTGTTGAGGTCTAGTGGGTGAAAACCAATTTTTATTTGTTTATCACATAGTGACCATCAACGGTTGAGGTGACCGTTGATGGTTTGGGGTGATTATTAATAGTTATGGTAGCCATCGATGATTAGGGTAACCATCAATAATTATGGAGAGATTGTCAATGGTTAGGGTGACCATCAATGGTTAATATGGTTTTGGTATAGTTCAAGGAATTGATCTAGAAAGGTTGTAGAATCAAAATATGAAAAGTGGATTTGGGTTAGGTTGGTCATGAAACTGTAACAAAGAAACTAATTAGTAAAAATAGATCTATTGGTCATGAAATAGTAATAAATAAACTAAATTTATTGATTTGAGGGATGGTCTAAGGATCTCCTCGTGAAAATTAGAGCAATTTTGATAGATTAATGATACTTGGTTATTGGCCAATGAGCAGCAACACTTCAAATCTCTATCATACTTGCTAGTTTATTGGAGGAATACCTCTAAAAAGAAGTGCTGATGCAAAAGGTTCTGACTCTAGATTCAAATAATTGATCAATTTTGGATCTTTTTTTCACCTCCTCCTCTATTTTTATAAGAAGGAAGGAAAGGTGTAACAAAAGTTTAAAAATATATTCAACAAGAAGTTTAAAATTAGCTTTCACATGCATTGGTTCACACATAAATTAGATAAGATAAATATAAAAAAACAAGCTATATTTTACTAGAGTTTAACTATTCAGGTGGTGGGAACCTAATCATTAATAATCAAGCCTAACCATTGATGGTTAGGGTGACCATCAGTGGTCGAGGATCAAAGGTTAAGTTTGGTCAAGGTGGGTTAGTGAGCTAGTTTAGCTAGTCATCTAACTAGACTCAGGTTTAAGATCAAAGGGTTGGGAATAGTCCCTAGGGATCTCAAGGTAGTCTAGGGGTGATTTGACATCTAGATCCATTATGTGTAGTTTTATAGTGTCTACACCATGTGTTTCTATCCTATCACCTTGATTCCCCAAGTCCTCTTAGCTTTCATGTAAGGTATCTGACCTTTTAGATGAGTAAGTTGTTACCAAGTGCCATCATCTAGATTCCACACATCATCCTTGCATACATATCCTTTATCCTTGGTCCAATATCCTATAGATAAAAATGATGATTCCACATGTTTGAATCCTACTTCTCTGACACCTTAGGGCAGTCAGGACCCTTTCAATCAATAGAAAAGCCTTAGATGAATGAGGTGTAGTTAGGTGTTGTGATCCTATTTCTTATCTCCTTAGGGATAGTCTATAGGTCATTTGGCCTTTGACAAGGCCCTAGATGAGTGATATATTGACAAATTTCATGATCTCATCTCATTAGGATCACATGAATAATCAGTCAAGTTAGAACTATTAACCACCAAACTATACCCTTAGAATAGGATTATTTAGACCTTTCCAAGTTTGGGGTAACATGGGAGTAGTCCAAGGCTATGGGTGACCAATGGATGGACTAAAACTCTAGTTTATGGAGCTAACTACCATGTTGCATCAATTTATTTAAATTCTTAAGACTACTAACTTGGTTATGAAAAGAGATAGAAGGGAAAACATGAAATGAAGCAAAACCTAAGCTAAGGGGAAGTGATGTACCAATATATTCCTATCCACTCTATCTGATCCTTAATCAACACTTCATGAATCCAAAAAGAAATAGTGACTAAAACATGTTTTCCAATGGGTTCTTAAGCATTAGTATTTCACATGAAGGTTATGTTATATGGATGTAACCTAAAGGTGATGGATGAGAGGTATGCCTAAGGCACTATCAACTAGATTACACTTCAAATACAATAACTAACAGTTTGACACATCATATTACCTACATATAATAACATAATAACAACTAGGTGAGGACAAGGACCTAAAAAAGAGAATGAAACTTCACCACTTTTTCAAATCAACAAGCACATAACACACTAAATTAGTAAGGAAATTTGAAACAATCCTTCTTATTGATTCAAAATGTTTGCAAGATATAATTTGGGTAGAGTCTCATCATACCCAATTGAGGGATAAGTCCAATGGGCTTAGATCCTTAATTTATAGATCATAAATAATATGGAAAAGATAATGTGGCATGGAAAAGATATGAAGAGGTCATGAATGCCCATAATCCACTCTATGAGTAGTTACAAGTGGTCCCACACTTCTCTCACACATTGCCTTGATGGTGAGTGGTATTCAATGAGCCCTTTGAGGCATTAGATGTCTATTTTTTGATAAGGTTGACTCCATACATGGGATGAGCATACCAACCTAGTCAATTCCATTTGATTTTTATAGTTACAAATGCATAAAAGTGGTTCAATTAAGTCTCCATGAAGTGTTTAGTAGCCTACCCCCTTCTTGCATGCCAATAAGACTTGGAAACTACTCCATTCTCCATGATGTATATGAAATGGTAATACTCATCTACATGAGGTAGTTACAAAGGTGTTATAATAATTCATTTATTCCTTTAATAGTCCTATACACCAATGCTCTCTTTCTTTAGTTGACCAAGTAGGCCTATTAGGTAATTATGCCTAGTCTCTTAGTGTTAGCTTCTTAGATGACCATGGGGATTGGATAGAAATTTACATATGAAAGTGTGAGGATGTTTCAAGTCTTATTAAACATGTTATATCATGCCTTATGCCTTCCAATCATTGCACACCTGCAACTCCACCTCTTTTAGGTGACTAGGTCACCTCCCACTGACACATCTAGATTGGTCCTTTAGTGTAGACCTTTATAATACTTTCTAGGATGAATTGAAAGTTTTTTTTGATTTGAGAATCTGAAATAGGTTTCTCACTATCCTCATATATGATTTTAAACTCTTCATATAACTTTGCACCTTGAATTTATCACAAAATCTTGCTAAGATAGTGTTTTTGATGGGTCTGTATAGACTAATGCCATGGATGGTACCTTCTTAGAGTTTGCTATGAATTTTAGGTGTTTCCCAAGCCATTTCAATGTATTTTCATTAAAATTCCTCAACATTTCCTTCATTGGGTCTCTATTATGGTTTTAGGGAGGTTTAGAGGGGTTTAAACTTTTAACACTTATTCTTATCCCCAAGGGCTTGAACTATAGAACCAATGCCAAGAGGTTCAAGTACACAATCCTTCCAAAATTTCCCAAGTCATTAATTTTCCCATGCATAACGTTTTTATTTTTATGAGCACAAGAATGTTCTGTTTGGGTGACTATCATGTATTTTGTGCATCCTTAATACAATTTTAAGCCAAAAATGATAAAATTCAGGCTTCTTTATATAAAATAACACCTCATGCACATATAAAACCCATTGAAACACATATACTTGATGGTATAAGTTCTTATATAATCCATCTTGACCTCTATTTTCAATCTTTAAGAAGTCATGACTTGAGAAGGGTATTAGACCAACAAACCTAAAGGTAGAGTTCTCAAGTTTTATCTTAACAATGGGATGGTGAAGATAATTGGCCACCTCTAAGATTATAAAAATCACCTATTATATCTTTAATATCATTTGTATTGACTTTATTAATCACTTTGATTCTTCTTCCTACACACATAGTCAGTTGACTAGGAACTTAGGCATGTATGCAGGTGGCTATTGGAGGTGGATGTTGGAAATATTGTCATTGATGTCAAAGGTATAGTATTGGTGATAAAGGACCCATTTCATTTAATTGTGTTTTTAATATTCATGTCTTGGATAATGTGTGTTAATATTTATTTAATATTAATGAATATATTTTTGGTTGCATATAAGTCAAAAGAGGGTCCATGGAGAAGTCAAAGAGTCACGGGGTAAAGACAAAAGAGGAATGGGATGCATTTTATCATGAAGAGTCATCTTTAGGAATTTAAAGAGTCACCATGTTAAGATAAAAGAGGGTATGCCACATTTTTACATGAAGGGACACTTTGAGGAATACAAAAAGTCACCAAGAAAAAGACAAAAGAGGAAAGGATGCATTTACTTATGAAGGGTGACTTTTCAAATGCAAGGATACAAAGGTTCATGCAAGTTTGGAAAAATTTTCCATGAGGATTTAAGGTTCAAAAAAGGTGAATGCCAAAAGGTCATTTGGAAAGATATAAATAAAGTCTTGAGAAGCCATTTGTAATATGGAAGAGAGTGCATGGTTTGTATTTGTTTTCAAAGAAAGAAAAGCAAGAGATATTGTAGAGTTATATAATTTGTTGAGTAAGCAACATTGAGGGATAGTTATGTTTTATACACAAGAGGGGTTGGTTCTCTTGTGGGTTCGTGCTAACAAATCTTTGCAAGGGGTTGATGCTCATGTGAGTTGGTGTTCATAAATAGTTGTTGTGTTAGTGCTCAACAAAGGGGTTGGTGCTCCTATAAGTTAGTGCTTGTGAACTTTATAATTTGAGTTGGTGCTCATTCATATACTTGAGATTTTTCTCCATGGTTTTTTACACTTTGCGTTTCCACATAAAAATTTGGTCTCTCTCTCTCTCTCTCTCTCTCTCTCTCTTGTTTGGTGCATATTATTGTTTTAGTTTTATTGCATATCTTGAATGTGTGATTAAGTGATTAAATAAAAAAAATCAGATCAAGTAAAAGATATATAATATACTGATTCACCCCCCCTCTTAATATATTTTGTGCTTAACAATTGGTATCAGAGCAGGTTCCTTTGGAAAAAGTATTAAATCTTAAAGGTAGATCAGGAAAGCACGATGGCTGAATCACATAAAGGTTTTTCTACAAATAAGGTACCTTTGTTTGATGGAAAAAATCTTGATTTTTAGAGCATAAGGATGAATAATTATTTGATGGCCCTTGGATTCAACATTTGGCAAGTAGTGGTGGAGGAATATGAAGAGCCACAGTCACTTGTAACTACTCCAATAAAAAAGAAGGCAAGTGAAAATAATACTAAAGCTTTAAATGCTATTTTATGTGGTTTATGTGAATCAAAATTTGTTAAAGTTATGCAATGTAAATTTGCTCATGAAAATTGGGTAAAACTTGAGAATATTTACAAAGGTGATGGAAAGGTTTAGCAATCTAAGCTTCAAACTTTCATAAGATAGTTTGACAGATTGAAGATGGAAGAGTAAGAAAATATAAAAATTTATCTTTTGTGGGTTGATCAAATAGTTAATCAGATTCAAGGTCTTGGAGAAAAGTTAGAAAAATCAATTGTGGTAAAAAAAAGTTTTTTGATCTCTACCATTGAGATATGATGAAAACATTTTAACAATTGAAGAGATGAAGTATTTAGCCAAGCTAAAAAATGGATGATCTACATGGTATTATTATGGCATATGAGATGAAAATTGAACAAGAGAAACCCTCAAAGAGAGAAGCTTCTTTCAAGACATCAAAGAAAGAGAAGGATAAGATTCAAGAATCAAGTGATAGTTCTAGTGATAATGAAGATGACATCAGAGATCTATTCATTCACAAGCTAAAAAGGGCATAGGTAAATATCAAGGAAAATCACCTTTTAAATGTTTTAATTGTGGAAAGATTAGACATTTTATAGCTAAGTTCCCAGATAAGGGTAATGGTGACAATGAAGAAGGAAAATCTACATACAAGAAGAATTTCAAAGAAAAATTCAAGAAGGGATTTGAGAAGAAGAGTTTGCATTCAAAAGATCCTAGCTTAGCCAAAGATAGTGAAGTCAGTGATTTAGAAGAAGAAGAGATTATATTCATGGCCATACATTAAGATAACTCCACAAGTAAAAATAAAAATGATCAAGAAGAAGAATAGGATGAAGTTGAAGTGAATCTGGAAGGAGAACTCATTTGTGCTTTAGAAGAGTTAAAAGTTCTTGAGAAGAAGAATCAAAGTTCTAGATCAAGAAAAATGAAAAGGAGTCAAAGGAAACAATTGAAGATCTACAAGCACACTTTAAAGAAGCTAAGAAGAATGAAAAAGATCTAATGTCATAGTTGCACAAAGTAAGTGAAGAATGTGAAAGGTATGTTATTGAATATGCTTCTTTAAAAGTAGATCTTGAGAAAACAAATAAAGCAATCAATGATAGAGTAGTCAATGATTCAAAATTTGAGAATAACACTAATATATTGAATAAGATATTAGAAAGTCAAAGATCAATGTTAGATAAGATAGGTATCAGATTTGAAAAAGAGAAAGGGGAGGCCACTACTTTCATAGACAAGGAAAAAGGAAAGAGATATGCTAAAGCTCTTACAAAAGAAGAAATAAAAAGGGAAGAAGTTAAGAATATAGAGGACATCTCAAATAAAGAAGGTTAGAAGGAACATAGATACAAAATAAAATTAGGTTAGAGATACATAAATAAGTCCTAATTTAATGGTTACTATTTTTATTGTGATGGATATGGTCATAATAAAATAGAATGTCAAAAAGGGGCTAAAAATTTTAGAAATAAGGAGGACACTCATGTAGAGTCAAGCAGAAGCCACAACTCTTTTGCTCCTCTATCAGGATTTAATTAAGAGGCCATAATATGTTACAAGTGAAAAAACTTTGGACACATAGCTTGGTATTGTGGAAGCATGTTTGAGTCAGTCAAGAAGGACCAAGGTTTTAAATCTCCATTAATCAAGAAGAAAGTTCAGATAGGCTCATGGCAGAAGAAACAACCTAAAAAATCTATGTTGGTACATGCAAATTTTCATGAAAGAAACGAAGAAAAGCCATGGTTTATTGATAGTGGATGCTTGAGGAAAATGATAGGAGATAAGAGAAATTTCATAACCTTGAATAACATCAATGGTGGCACAGTGAAATTTGGAGATAAGCCACTTCAGTATAATAGCAGAATTATATCCAAATATGACTGAAATATATCCAAATATATGATAGTAGATAAGCCACTTCAAGGGGGAAACCTCCACAAGCTTCAATAAGAGTAGAATTCACAATATGATGATAAATTATTACCCACTACCTCCTATATATAGTCTATCTAGGCCATGGTTACTCCATAGGCTGACCTACTAATCAAAAGAAAGCATAGATAAATGTAATATAACATCAAAGAGGGATAAGTAAGCCATAAGTCAGCTAATACTATCCTCATACATGTGATAAGTTAGGGGTGTAGCATGCCCTTCCCCTTCAAACCAATGTTGTCCTCAATGTTGAACAACTCTAGATGTTGTTGCAGAAAATCTTCACCTTCCCAAGTTGCATCTTCACTACTTTGGTTTTTCCACTTGATCAAATATTCCCTAATATCTCTAGTTCTCAACCTCTTAGTACGTGTTTGGAGGATCTTCTCTGGTTCCAAAATGACTCATCCTTCTTCATTTAGTTCTGGGAGCTCTGTCTGGGTAGAAACTTTCTATCTAATGACCTTCTTCAAATAAGAAACATGAAATATTAGGTGTATGTGAGATGAATGAGGTAACTTGAGCTTGCAAGCCACACTTCCAATTTTTTGTGGAACCTAATAAGGTCCATAATACTTAGGAGTAAGTTTGTTGTCCTTTTTTTATTGTTTCAAGGACATCTACTTGTAAGGCTTCAAATGAACAAATACCTAGTCACCCACCTCAAAATTTTGCTCACTACAGTGTTGATCTACTTGTTGCTTCATCCTATTTTGTGCCAAGGCCAAATTCTCTCTCAAACTAGCCAAAACCTCTTGTTGATGTTGAATGTGCTCTTCCATATCTCGAACCTTGGTGTACACCTTTAATGAAGAAGTGATGGAAGGTGGATGGTAACCATATAGTGCTAGAAATGGAGACATTTTAGAAGAGGTATGGAAAGATGTGTTATACCACCATTCTACAAGTGGTATCCATTTAACCCAATGTTCTTGTTTATCTGATACAAAACAATGGAGATACCCCTCTAAACATTTGTTAACCACTTCAGTTTGTCCATCAGATTGGGGGTGGTAAGATGAGCTATGAGCTAGCTAAGTACCCAAACAAGAAAATAGTTCATTCTAGAAATTACTAGTGAAAATAGGATCATGATCACTTACAATTATTTTTGGGGTTCCATGTAATTTGAGAATTGCTTCCATAAAAATAACTGCTACTGCACTCGCTGAAAATGGGTATGAGAGAGCACAAAAATGGGCATATTTTGTAATCATATCCACAATGACCAAAATAACATTATTACCTTCAGAACAAGGCAACCTAGTGATGAAATCCATGAAAACCTCCTCCCACCTTTGACTAGGAATTGCTAATGGTTGTAACAAACATGGGGTCTTAATTGTTTCACCTTTATTTTGTTGGCATATCAAGCATTCTTCTAAAAACTTGTGTACATCTCCCTTGAGTCCTTCCCAAAATAATTCTTTCTTAATTCTATGATAAGTTTTCAAGAACCTTGAGTGTCCCCCAATTGGAGATGCATGCAACTCTGCAAGAATCTTATGCTTAAGCTCTGAATTTTTTCACAAGTATAACCTACCCTTATACCATAGGACATTACCTTTCCATTCAATTTTTTTAGAGGATAAATTACCTTCCTGGAGATTATAAATCAGAACCTATGTATCCTTGTCTTGCTCCCATTCTAACTTAGCTTCATCCACCCAATCTGCTTGCAACATGGACATTACACAAAGTAATGCTTCTGTGGATGCATTCCATCTGGATAGTGCATCTGCCACTACATTACATTTACCCTTGTAGATGATTTCAAAATCATAGCCCAACATTTTGGTTACCCATTTTTGTTGTTCCTTAGATGATAATATTTTCTCTAAAAAGTATTTGAGACTATCATGATCCATTTTCACCTTAAAGTGTCTACCCATCAGATAAGGCCTCCATTATTTAACTGCATGAAGAATAACCATCATTTCTTTCTCATAGACAAGTTTTTGTAGATTATTACCTTTGAATTAATGACTTTCAAATGCAATGGGCTTCCTTCTTGCATTAGTACTACCCCCAATACAGACCCAAAAGAATCACATTCAACAGTGAATGTCTATGAGAAGTCTAGAGTAGCCAAAACTAGAGTGGTGCACATAGTAACTTTTAGTTTCTCAAATGCTTTAGTGGCATCATCATTCCAATGGAAAGCATCATTATTTATAAATGCAGTGAGTGGAGTTGCTATGATGCCATAACCTTTCACAAATATTCTATAGTAACCTATTAGTCCAAGGAACCCTTGAAGGTTTTTGAGAGTTTTTGGCATGGGCCATTCTATTATTGCTTTGATCTTCTGGGGATCAACTTTGACACCTTCATGGGAAACAATGTGACCAAGGTAATTTAAATCCTATAATCCAAAAGCACATTTAGATGGCTTTGCATAAATTTGGTGCTTCTCCAAAACTATCAACACCTGTTTCACATGTTGCAGATGTGCTTCCCATGTCTGACTATAAATAAATATGTCATCAAAGAAAACTAACACAAACTTCCTTAAAAAAGGCCTAAAAATAGTGTTCATCAATCTCTAAAAATTAGATGGTGCATTTTTAAGACCAAAGGGCATTACCAAAAACTCATAATGGCCCTCATGTGTTCTAAAAGTAGTTTTATGAACATCTTCATCCTTGATTCTAATTTGATGGTATCCCGAGCGAAGATCCAATTTTGTGAAATAATTAACACCATGTAACTCATCAAGTAAATAATCAATTACTGGAATAGGAAACTTATCTTTGATGGTGTACTTGTTGAGTTCCCTATAATCTGGGCACATCCTCCATGTGTCATCCTTCTTCCACACCATGACCACTGGTGATGAATATGCACTTTGGTTATGCTTGATGATCCCTGCCTCCAGCATCTCATGGACCATCTTTTAAATTTCACTCTTTTGTGCATATGGATATCTATATGGTCTAATATTTGGTGGTTGACTACCTAGAATTAGTTGAATGGCATGATCATGTTCTCTTTTTGGTGGTAGTCCTTTTGGCATGGCCCCAAAAATAGATGAGTGGTCCTAAAGAATTATTTGTAGATCAGGATGTGTAGATACTTGTGTGGGTTGAACTTCTATGGAGCATAATCATGCAATAATTCCCTTTGACCCCTTTTTTAGCATCTTGGTCATCTGATGTGAACTAATCAACTGTGGAGATTTTGCATGTAATCCATGTAGTTCAATTTTCTTACCTTTAGAATGAAAGCGCATGAATAGTTCTTGGAAGTTCATCTCAATGGTACCTAAGGTTGTGAGCCATTGGACTCCCAAAACAATGTTTGTGTTACCCATGGGAATAGAAAACATAGGAGAGTTGAGATTGTACCCACCCATAGTAAGCTTAATACTATGGCATTTGCCTAAATAATTAATTGTGCCACCATCTGCAATCATGACCTAAAATTTTGGTGCTAGGTAGATGAAATAGTTTAATCAAGTGGCCAACTTATGGTTTATAAACTTATGTGTGCTCCCTGAATCAATCAACACTGTCACCTTCTATTTCTTGAGGAAACCCACCACCTTAAGAGTTTGTGGAGTGCTAATACCTGCAAGTGCATGACAAAATATTGTAGGTTGGGAATCTTTAGGTACCTCCTCTATATCTTCCTCATCATCATTGGAGGCATCATCTACTTCTTCATCTTCATTTGGTCCCCCAATGTAGAATAAATTCTTCTCAACACATCTATGTCCTTTACTCCACTTGTTGTCACAACCAAAACATAATCTTTTTGCACGCTTCTCTTCAATTTGCTGAGGGGTCAATCTAGTAGGTGGAGGAAATGTTGGTGACGATATGCTACGATCTTTGAAGCGAGTAAATGTTTATTTCTTATTGGCTATGAATTTTTCCTCATCTCTACATGCTAGGATAATATAATCAAAAATATTAAGTGGATTAAACATGCATACCTCATGTTGAATGTGGTCCTTGAGTCCACCCAAAAATAGGTCATTCAAGTTCAGATCAGAATTTATCTCCACACGTAAGGACAATTTTTGAAAATGATGAATATAATCCTTGACAGAGCTATTTTATCACAATTTTGCTAGTTGGATGAATTAATTCTTTGTCACACTATTGCCATAGTGTAATTGTAGCTCCTCTGTAAAAACTGACCAGGTGACATTGAGAGTCATCTTTTTCTTTTGAGCACACAACCATCGATTCCAAATGAATTGATCAGGTTCAAGTTACAAGGATGCATTGGTAACCTTCTATCCACTTGGAATCTGATGTAGTTCAAAAAAAATCTCCATTTGGTTGATCCAATTGAGTGGATCTTTTCCATCAAATTTGTGCATATCCACCTTTGGTAATAGGTTCCTCTGTGGCCATGGAGTTAGATTTGAAGTAGACTGGTTAGGAGAACCACCCTGGTGGGTTTGTGAAATAGAGTTAGCTTGATGATTTGACTGATTAATGTTTAAATCCATCATGATATCTCCCAAACTATCTTATATGGATTGCATATTAGATTGTATGTCTTGCACCTCACTCTGAATGCCTTACACACTATAGTCAAGCTGGCTCACTTTGTGATCTATGTCAAAAAACCTTGGTACAAAGGATATAGTACATCCCCCTTCTGACTCCATCTCTTCCTTTTTAGGATTTTTACCTGGAGTTTTAGCACTCTTTCCTCGGCCTCGAGTTTGTGGACCTGCCATAAAAGGGTTTTACGATGTCGACCCTTATTGGAACTTTTGACCCAACTTTGACCAAGTGATTTTGGAATTATTTAGGCCTCAAATCAAAATATACTAAGAACATACCATAGCCAAATTTTTATAATATTTCCAAAAATTTAAATAACTCAAAAAAATTCTTTGAATTGCACATTATAGAGCAATTTTATGAAAAAACATAAAATAGTGATAAATTTTTTAAAACAAATCCAAATGAGCTGAAATTTTAATGGAAGCTTAATTTGATTATTTATCACCTCCAGTAAATTTTTTTTAGATAAATTGTCAACCATTTTTTATATATAACAAAATTAAAAAATTTAGTGTTTCACCCACAAGATTGTCCAAATCGCAGCTCTGATACCACTTGTAATGAAATTACTTCAAGAATTAAGTATAATAGCAGAATTATAACCAAATGTGACTGAAATATATCCAAATATATGATATTAGATAAGCCGCTTTGAGGGGGAAACCTTGACAAGCTTCAATAAGAGCAGAATTCACAATTTGATGATAAATGATTACCCAGTACCTCCTACATATAGTCTATCTAGGCCATGGTTACTCCATAGGCTGACATAATAATCAAAAGAAAGCATAGATAAATATAATATAACATTAAAGAGGGATAAGTAAGCCACAAGTCTGCTAATACTATCCTCATACATGTGATAGGTTAGGGGCGTAACAACTCCACAAAGTACAAACAAACTTCTCTCCAATCTCTCTCAAATCTCCAACACCAAGTCTCACTTATAAATCTAGAAACCTTCATCTTTGGTTCCACTATTTATAGATAAATATTTAATAAACAAGATCATAATATTTAATTATTGGTGAAGAAACATGACTTCACCCTTAAGGCATATTAAATGTGTCACACTTAAGTAGCTACACCTTTTAATAAGGCCATTGTAGCTCTTATAAGTCTCATAGAGACCTATTTACCCACTTATCACACTATCAAACAAAATAAGAACATAAGACCACTTTAAAATACATAGGTCCACTCCTTATGTCCCATATAACATCCTTAAATGATCATAGTCATCTTATCTCACATCTGTGTATGCTTAAACAACTCAAATAGAGACAGTATACATAAGAACACCATTATTGAACAAACAATAAACTTTTTAAGAATTATTCATACTTAAGATAGATTGATCACACCTCCCAAATACTCATAGAGCATCCTCATGGATTTTAAAACACTCCCCACTATCCAATTTACCATGAAACATCAATAAAAACATCTACATAAGCTCAAATATCCTTCTCGAGTCACTTGCATAACATATACAAAAACATTTTCAAATTTGAATCTCAATATCTTTGTCTATACAAACTTCCAAATCTTCAAATCCATATTGATAGATGTAAATTGGAGTCCTCTATCTATTTTATTTTTACTACATGAGAAAATTATAGCTATATTGAAAGTTATGGATCAAAGACTAGACACTTGTATTTACCTTAGCAAATTCAAATATTCAAATGGCAACAGCCACAGTTAAACCTCAAACATAATGCTTGAATCTTATGCCTTTTAAGATCATATCAAACTCATGTTGTTGATATTATCCAAACTTTAATTCATATGCACTAGTTCTCAAGTGCTAAACCTCTATCACATTGACCTCATCTCATACACCTTGGAAACTTTGAGTTCACACACTCCACTGATCTCCATAGATCAATCAGGTTCTTATCAAGTACCACACACCATTCGATCAATCTATATGAAGACATACTCACCATTATATCCTTATCCTATATCTTTTATTAGATGTTAAACATTGTGAAATTATTTCCATCTCACTCAACATGTACCATTAGATTATTCTTGTATGATTACTCATGCACCATTGGATCTTCATTTGGTCTTGAAATTTATCTCTACTAAATAACTATCACATTGACCCATTTGAATCTTAGACACACCATAGATATTCATTATAAAAACTCTCATGATGTGTTGGATCTCCACTAGGTCCATATCTTTAACATCATGAAAATATGACTAAGTATGGGGAACAATGCTCATCTACCTAGAAGGCCTAGTTTGGACCTCAATAAGGTCTTATGTGCTTAGATGCATGATCTCAAATTTGGACCATATGATATCCTTACATTGGAGAATCCAACCACATGACACAAAAGACATAAATCCTTCACATGTGTGAGATATATCACCATTAAATTACCTTTTCAAAATCTTCTATCACAGAGCCAACCATGCCAACATGTGTTTGGAAGATCAACTGTGCTCTTGCATAACTTTTGCTACACTTCAACATATGATCTCAACTTTAGTAAAAATCAGATATAATCAAAACTAAACAAACCCATATGATTAAATTATCTTGAAACCTTCACACATGTAATATATAACATCATCAAAATGCTCACTCAACTCTTTCTACCACACTACAAAATTGGCTAAGTATGGGAAAACATGATCAATCTGCATAGGGGCCCAACTTTGCATATGCATATCTTTTGATGCACTACATTACATGATCTAAAAATTCATGAAAATAAACTAGGTCTAAAACTAAAAAAACCCATATGATAACTTTATCTATATACCTCCTCACGTGTGAATTTTGACCTCATCAACATGATTACTTCTCTTTTTGGATAACTACAAATTTGGCTAAGTATGAGAAAATAATGAATTCTAATTGAGAATATGAATTTGTACCCTCATATCTTTTATCATAATTTGATTCATGACTTGAGATATATCACACAAAAAATAGGGACTACTATGATCAAAACCATATCACTAACTCCCCTTGACTCATTCTTACATGGAAATGGTGACATCATCAAACTACCTACTTAGATTTTCTGCCACTGGACCAAACTATCTAGATGAAAAATTATGGACAACCAAATGGATTCAACTTATGTATACAATCACTCAAATCATAGATAACATCTTAGGACCTATTTCAAATTCTCCAATCATCATACTCATCACTAAACATATTTAATCATGCCAAAATTTAAGATCAACCAATCCCACATAAGGCACATTAGAACAAAAATAATACACACTTTGTCATTGTTACTTAGGATATCAAAGCACTTCATCCACTCACCAGGACACCTCCATAACATCACTGATATATATCCAAAACCTTGAATCTTTTCCATAGATAAGGAGTTATGGCGAATGACTAGTAACCCTCTTTGGAGTTATCTTATCTACCCATAAGGGTATTCATAGCTTAGTATGCCACTCTCTTTGATTGTCTTTCATAGTTCTCCTTATGATACTAATTAGAATATTTTTTGTGGACTATATAAGTCTAGTTACCTATGGATAGTAGTTAGAAAAGTGATAAGGTAAATGCTATGGTTGAGATCCCATTCACTTTCCCTTGCACTACTAAAATATATAGCATTATCTGATATGATGGTAGAGGGGGCCCTAAATCTGGTCACTAGACTATCATAAAACTCTAAAACTAAGTTCTCATTTTCCTCCTTAAGTGAAACTACCTCTACCCACCTAGTAAAGTAGTTTGTAGTAGTCAAGACCCATTTATGTCTTTTGCTATATGGAGAGTGAATCATACCTACAAATTTTAGTCCCCAATGCATAAATGGTTACTCCACTTGGATAGGATTGAGGGGTAAGGCAACTAGTCTTTAATTTTTTGTGAACATAGCACATTTTTGGCACATCCAAACCTAATCATAGGGATATTTAAAATAAAGTGGAAATAATATCCTTCTATAATGATCCATATTTCTATATTTTTGGTTACAAAGGGCCCTCTTATAGGTTCATCATGAAACTGGTCTAGAAGCTTATCAATTTGGCTAGTTTTTGCACACCTCAAGAATATGCCATCAAGATCCTATTTGAAAATCACCCCATAAATAAATAAATAAATAATGGATTGTAGTATGAATTACCTCCTTATTTTAATATTTATTCCTATAGGACATTCTACCATTTAAATTAATCTCACCATGTCTTGAGTCCAATAAAAAATAAATGTATGTGTAGCTGCTTAAGGGTTACCTTGTATTGCTAACCACTTATTTGTCCTCATTCACATTTGATTACAAGTGTTCACATAGTCACATACCACTTAAAAACTTGGTTAACTTAATTTATATGTCATATTCCATACATTTGGTCACCTAACCAACTCTCTTTTCACTCAAGTCCCAGTTAAGGATGAAGTCTTTGATGATAGGGTGGAGCACCATGACATAGATTTTGTTATTGGAGACCATGTGTCTAAATTTTTTGAGGCCTCTCTTGAATTAAATAACATGTTTTTGTAAAAAAAATTATCTCTCTTCATAGCCCTATAATTCTTGTTTAAAGAAGGTGAAGGGCTGCTCAAAACCCTCACTATTTTACTACATAAGCACGACATAAATAGTGTCATTGATTGAGAACATATATAAGAAGAAGTCCCTAGAGAAATTAGGGTTGAGAAGGGTGGGTTCTTAGGAAATGGCCTATTTTATAGCTTCAAATATTCTTTTCCCTTAGTCCATGAAAACTCTTTGTGTTTTTTGAGAATAAGGGTTAGAGACCTTACCAATTCTACAAACCTAGGGATAAACCTCCTAATAAAGTTGATTTTTCCCTAAGAAACTATATAATACCTTCTTATGTTTGGGAAGTGATAGATAAAGGATTGCATTTATCCTCTCAGGGTTTATAGAGAGGCCATATTTTGACATAACATGTCCTAAAAGTCTTCCCTCATAGACTACAAAAATACACTTTTTTGGAATTCAAAGAGAACCCATACTGCATGGTACCTATCAAATATCAGCCTCAAGTATGTCAAGTGGTCTTTAGGATCCATAGAAAATATTATGATGTCATCAATATAGATGAGCACCATCTCATTGATGAGTCATTGGAAGGCTACATGCATTATCATTTGAAATGTGACCCCTACATTGGACAACCCAAAGGGCATCTTCATGTAAGCATAAGTTCCAAAATTAGTCATGAAGGTAGTCTTGTGTTGGTCCTCCTCTTTCAATAAAACTTTATTTTACCTTGAGTATATATCAAGGAGAAATTATGCGAACCTACAAACTTTAAAAATATCTGATCTATGGATGGTATGGGGTAGTGATATCTTAATGACACCATATTGAGATCCATGAAGTCTACACATAATCTTATATCTTAATTATTATTCCTTCCAAGAAAAATATTATCCACCCATGAAGAGTGTTTGATGGAGAAGATAATGTTGGATTCAATGATTTTTGTCAAGTCTTTCTTCATGAGGATCTCAATCTTGGGGTTGACCGGTCTTTATTTTTGTCTCATATGCTTAACACTTGCCTGGTATTCTGGGCCAAACTAGGGTCAAAACTCTTCAAGTCATTGTAATCCTAAGAAAATATGTCTAAAAATTATTTAAATAACTCTTTGAAGCCTATCTTATCCTCTTTTGTGTTCACTTTACCTATTTTAAGTATCTTATCCTTGAAAATATTGACCTTCTCATAGTGCTCCTCCTTTGTTGATATACTAACTTTGTCATTTGTTATCTATTCATATTCATTGAATATATATTATAAGCTCACCAATCCTTTAGGTAATTTGTTTGTCCTCAATTAGACAATATGATCACCATACTATTGTAACAAATTTGCCTTGGTTTCTTGAGTAAAATTCTACCTCCTGTTATAAGAAGCATGCTATCTGCTTGTCATTTTAAAATACCTTTTGGATAACCTTATTATCAAGGAATAAAGTCTTACATACTATATTTATTTTAGACCACTATTTGATGTCCCTAAGCCCACTTAGAATATCATATTATGCTCTTATGGATTCCAATCAACTTGCATGTTGATTGGCCTATCTTGGGATTGAGCGAATGTCAAAGGCCTCAAAGTTATCTAAGGGGTTACAAACCCTATGATTGTATGACTTCAAGATTGGATTCTTGACTACATTCTACCCTCTCACTTGATGCACTAATAACTGACTATCTCCTATGGCTTGTATAAGTGTAATGCCTCTCTTTCTTTCCCATTACATCCCATGGATGAGGGCATCATATGTTAAGTTATGGAGCTAAAAGCTTCACTAATGCAAACATGGAGGAGGTTGTTGAGTGTCACAGTCATCGGCGTCGGTCAGGCCAACTGATGTCAGTCAGGGTTAGATAGGAAGGCAACCAACATCGGCAGTATTCGGCCGATGTTGGTCATCTCCAGGTAGAGAGAGACTGATATTGATCGCTTGTGCAGTTCCAAAATTGCTAGTTCACAGACAGTTAGTTAACGAATCAGTTGTTTGCATGTAAGAAGGCTAATTATAGTCTTGAGCTACAGATCTAATTATTGTAATTAGGTGTCTAATTATTGTTTGCATGAGATCTATTTAATAGACTCATGGGTTGTATTGTAATTTGTGATAGAGAGTAAGAGAGCAAAAAATTAGCTCCTTCAGAGTGAAGAGAGTAAGGTGTGTTCCTCCTAGTGCCATAGTGCCAAGTATGGGTGTTGGTTTGGAGAATCAAAAGGATTCTTCATGTATGTAGGATCTTGGTCAGCAGGTGTGCAAGGACACATTTGGAGATCTACATGGTAAGTAAGATCATTGATTTGTAGGTGTATGTGTGTGTGAGATCTAGGTTTGCAGGTGTGTAGAACCAGATTGATTTGCAGGTGTGCAAGATTAGGGAGGTTAGCAACACAATAGGGAGTAATATCAGGGGAGATCTACTTGGATTATGGTGTGTAATCAGTCAGAGAGCAATAGAGGAAGGCAAGGTAGATCCTTTCAAAGTAAGATCATTTGAGTTTTAGGTTATTGCAAGTTCATGGGAGATCTACTTGGAGTGCATTGTGTACTCGGTTGAGTATGTGTGTATACTCGATGTACTGGCAGTAGTGATACTAACTAGTTGGAGGTGAACACCAAATCTATGTTTGAGTTGTGTGTTAGGACCATAAGAGAGAGAGTGAGCTCTTGAAGAGATTTACGGTTTATGCCCTAGAGGTGTGGGAGCCCTAGAGGTGTGTAAGGAAGAAGACTGTGGCATCTTATTTATTGTATATCCTTTTGGAAGAGTATTAAATACAATTGGGTATTGTCTCTCATATTTTGTGTTATTTATAAATTCTAGTTACTTGTTACTTCTGGTTAATTTTGCATATTTAAGTTGCTTGTACATGGTAATCAATGGTGCTTCCTAGATCCTAACAATGGAGTCAAAGCATGTTTATTGTTCTAGATTCTTGACAAAGTGGTATCAGAGCTAAGGTTGTAGGGAGCAAGTTTGTGTTTGATTACAGGTCACTCTCAGGGGTTTCTGATTGAGTGGGAGTATAGTGATGGTAGAAGAAAGTACACTAAGAATGGAGGAATTGAAAATCACAAATGGTAAGTTATGATGTTATGGAAAGAAAGAGCAGGTGAAGAAATATTGTTGGTTGGTAGAAGATCAGCATGAAGGAACTGAAGAAGCAGATGTTGTAGGTGTTGTTGCATAGGATGCTCTGGGATGTTTTTTGGATAAAGTAGAATCTTGGTTTATAGATTCTATTGCCTCTTTCCATGTAGCCCCAAATAGAGGGGTTAGTGAGCCTTGTCAAAGTATTGGCAAAGGGGAAGTGAAGCTGAAATTGTAGATGACCAACACATGGGTGTTGAAGAATGTCATGCAGGTCCCAGTCTTAAATATGTGGCTAATTTCTTCAGGGAAGTTGGGTGATGAGAGATGCATAGGAACTCTCATAGTGGATACACTTAAATTAACAAGTGGTAAGAAAGTAGGTACTCTTTATCTACTTGCTTGTATTACTAATTCTTCTTCTGTTGTAAGGACGTGGCTTTGTAGGCTTGGTCACATGAGCAAGAAGGAGATGCATGCTCTTAAGGGGAAGTTAGATGTGTTTGAAAAACTTAAGAACTGGAAAGCCTTGGTGTTATTGGAGGATATGATAGACAAAGATTAGTGGATGGGACTGTATATCTTTGAGCAGGGCAGTTTGGATAGGGTTTTGATCTAAAGAGAGATCACGGGTAAAAAGTCATCACTCATAGGTAAAACACAGGTACTAATGTTAGTCAGGTAAAACTAGCATCGAACAGATAGGCACCGACATCGGTCATGTATAGACAGGCAAAGTTAGTGGTGTCAGGTAGGTGAAGACTGACATCGGTAGGATAACCAGTGTCAGTGACCTAGACAGTTGCATGGAACTGACATCGGTCGGATGTAGACTATGTGGTGACCAAGGTCGATCATTGGAATGGATTTTAGGCAGACAACAAGCTGTCAAGGAGTCTCAAATGCCCATATGGAGGACTAAAAGGGTAATTAAGCCTCAAATTCATTGTTCCTCTTCTTTATACTAGTTGCTCATTGCAGATCAGGAAGGATCTAGGAAATAGTGGGAGCATGGCATGATTTCTTTGAAAAAGAACCAAATAGGAGATTTGGTAGAGTTGCTAGTTGGGATAAAATAACTAAGAGATGAATGGATTCCTTGGTTAAAGAATAGAGAGAATGGACACGTGAGATGGAAGGCCAGGTCATATGGTCTTGAGGAAGCTGCAGGATAGTGGTACAGGTTTTGATAGGTGGATGAAAAAGTAGGGCTTTAGTCAATGTCAGTGTAACCATTGTGTTTGTCTTACAAGGTGGATGATGGTCACAACATTATCTTGTTACTGTATGTGGAGGATGAGTTTGTTGCAAGTTTAGACATACAGGGTTTTGCTGAGCTAAAGGTAAGGTTAGTTTAGTGGTTTGCCATGAAGGATTTGGGAGTAGCAAAATTCTTTGGCATGAGTAATCCTAGAGATAGGGAAGATCACAAGGTGATGTTGTCATAGGATGATTGTGTGAAGGTAGTGCAGGATGTAGAATGACAAGCACACCTATGGATGGACAGTTCATAGAATAGGGTCCCCAATCACATGATGAGGTTGAGTACATGTGCACTCCCTGGGTTTGCCCACGCAGTGGGAGCTGTCAAAAAGTTTGGAGCCGATCTAAAAAAGAAGCACTAGAGGGCAGTTCAGTGGATTCTCAGGTATCTAAGAGGGACCAGTAGCAGGTTGACATGCGATGTAGGGTGAAGTTCTTTTCTACATGGGTTTGTAGATGTGGATGTAGTAGGTTACTTGGATGACAAGTGTTGCACCACAGGATGTGTGGTGGTTGGTCTTCAGGATTGATATTGAAGAGGGATACAAGCCATGGAACAAACTAGATGATGTACATGTATAGGTATAGTGTAGCTGTTTATCTCCAAGTGGGAGATTGTTAGGTTGTGGAGCTAAAAGCTTTATTGATGCAAACATGGAGGAGGTTTTTGAGTGTCACAGTCACTGGTGTCAGTCAGGCCAACCAACGTCAATTAGGGGTAGATAGGAAGGCAACTGAAATCAACAATATTTGGCTGACGTTGGTCATCTCCAAGAAGACAGGGACTGACGTCAGTTGCTTGTACGATTCTAGAACTGCTAGTTCATAGATAGTTAGTTAACAAACCAGTTGTTTGCATGTAAGAAGGCTAATTATAGTCTTGAGCTATAGATCTAATTATTCTAATTAGGTGTCTAATTATTGTTTGCATGAGATCTATTTAATAGACTCATGGGTTGTATTGTAATTTGTGCTAGAGAGTAAGAGAGCAAAAAATTAGCTCCTTCAGAGTGAAGAGAGTAAGGTGTGTTCCTCCTAGTGCCATAGTGCCAAGTAAGGGTGTTGGTTTGGAGAATCAAAAGGATTCTTCATGTATGTAGGATCTTGGTCGATAGGTGTGTAAGGCCACATTTGGAGATCTACATGGTAAGTAAGATCAATGATTTTTAGGTGTATGCATGTGCAAGATCTAGGTTTGTAGGTGTGCAGAACCGGATTGATTTTTAGGTGTGCAAGATTAGGGAGGTTAGTAACACAATAAGGAGCAATATCAGGGGAGATCTACTTGGAGTACAGTGTGTACTTGGTCAGAGAGAAATAGAGGAAGGCAAGGTAGATCCTTCCAAAGTAAGATCATTTAAGTTGTAGGCTGTTGCAAGTTCATGGGAGATCTACTCGGAGTGCATTGTGTACTCTATTGAGTATGTGTGTATACTTGGTGTACTGGCAGTAGTGATACTGACTGGTTGGAGGTGAACACCAACTCTATGTTTGAGTTGTGTGTTGGGACTGTAAGAGAGAGAGTGAGCTCTTGAAGAGATTTATTGTTTATGCCCTAAAGGTGTGGGAGCCCTAGAGGTGTGTAAGGAAGAAGACTGTGGCATCTTCTTTGTTGTATTTACTTCTAGAAGAGTATTAATACAATTGGGTATTGTCTCTCATATTCTGTGTTATTTCTAAATTCTAGTTACTTGTTACTTTTGGTTAATTCTGCATATTTAAGTTTCTTGTACATGGTAATCAATGGTGCTTCCTAGATCCTAATAGTGGAGTCAGAGCATGTTTGTTGTTCTAGATTCCTGACATCATATTATATTATATTGCATGTATACCTAAATTGAAACCTTAGGGAAAAAAGTATCTTTTTTTGAAGGAGAGATAAGCATGACAACTTACCCACTTCCATTTGTGTACCTAGAGTCATCAAAGAACAAACTCCACACGCCATCATGGTCTTGGCTTGGGCTAGTAAGAAATGGTATTACATCCCCTTCCTAATGCATATAGTATACCCCAAAAACCACCTCTTCAATGCTATTTTATGGATCATAGCTATGTTTATCTACCCCCCATTCATCAAAAAGAAAATGTGATATACCTTCAAGTGGTTCAATTGGTTTTGGATCGTTGGGGTGTTCATCTTCATCTATGATAGTGAAATTGAGATTATAAAAATTAGGCATGTAGGGATCTAAATAGAACCTAGAGATAGGCTCAGACCTTATGGTAACCATTATTCCATACTGATTCCTAAAGACCACATAAGACTAGTCAAAAGAGAGATAACCCCTATATTGGTAGTGAAATACCTAAACAAACATAAGGTAAAGTAAGGAGAGGTAAATTATCACCACATCTTGGGATATAGTAAAATTAAAACAAGCATCTAAGACAATTTTTAGATCCTTAAGTAAACCAATAGTCTTAGTTGGAGATCCATATAGTTGTAAGACCCCTTTAAAATTAGGTTCATACTTTAGCCCCAACTTATCTTCTTTATACTTAGGCATGATAAAATTACTAGCCCCACTATCTATCATAAAATTATGTACTAGGGAATCACCTATAATGACAAAGAGATAGAAAGGAGGGGGCTTACTTGGCTTAGGTGATTGAGACTCATTAGGCTGATTGGTATTGGCTAGGACTGCACCCACCTTTTCTGCATGTTTGTCCAAGATGTTGAGTTTGTACATATCTTATTAGAGGAGATCCTTTTGTCCTATAGTGAATAAGGTGTCCCACATAGGTATGGTAACATGGGACTTATTCATCTAGTCCAAAATGTTGATGTGAGAGATAGTAGATTTTGATTGCAATGTAGGAGTAATAGTACCACTTGGAGCTTGGGTGAATTGGGATATGAATAGACCTCTATGATTCTGACCTTTCCCATCATGAAATTTATGAGTTGGTGGAGTCTTAGGGAATTCATTTTTTCCACTATCCTCTTGAGGTGATTGAGATGATGGAGAGGCTATTATCCTAACCTCTAAATCATCACCAAATTCTCTCCTTTTGGCCCTTATATGGGCTATAATAAGACTATCCACCTTAGTTATACCCCTAAGATAATCAAATACACATTAATCAAAATAATGTTCTCCTTCTTGGAATTTGAGAAAATGGTATCTAATGGTGCCTTACTCCCACTTATTCCTTGTTAGTTTGACATCTCAGATTAAGTCATGAAGGGAGTCTCTCCATGTTTCATATAAGACCCTTCTTTATGTTGTGTAGTGGGCTAACTATCTTACATTGGAAGGGCCTTATTCTACTACATAAAATATGATTGATAAGAATCAACACTTGGAGTGATTGGCATATCATTAGGATTCCCCCATTGTGTAGGGATTTTGCCTTCTTGAGTATATTTTTTATGAGTTGCAACTAACACTCTAGAAGTGCTAACAGAATTGGAATTGATGTTGTTATAGGGCCTTGCTTCAATGATCTGCCCTTGACCTTATGGATTAGATTAATATGGAGGCCTATTGAACTAATAGGTATTAAAGGGAGATTGATAGGGTGTTTAGTAAGGCCTATGATGTGGAATTTTATGCTTCTCTAAGGCCACTATATTATTGCTTTGTGTCATGAGCAACCCTTCAATTTTACCCAATTTATTTACCTAATTAACATCTGCCTAATCATGATTAGTTGGTGATGGTAGAGGAGTAATGTTAGGCACATGGGGTTTTATCTCTAGGAATAAAGGCATGAGGTGTCTTGGGGTAAGATTTCCTACTTGTATTAGATAATTTCTACCTTTATTACCACCTCATAGGCATTTGGTAGTGTGTTCCCTCCCATGAACTGTATCATGACTACCACATCAAAATTAAGGGCTCCTAAGTAGTATAAAAAAGCATAATTAGGGTGGGATTGACTACTATGGGGATCCTATCCTAGGTTTTTTTAAACCTATAATTGAAGTCTAGCATAAAATTTTAGGGATCCCTTTTGATTGTGGTGAGTTGATCCACTAAGGATTAGTGGTCACTTATATCCTCAAAATGTTTAAAAATGTGTTCCCAAAATTCATCTTAATAATTAATAGAAGAAGGTGTTAAAACCCCATACCATTGAAGTGACTTACCCATAAAGGAAGTAGCCAATAACCTCATTGCCACATTTTCTTGGGTCACATTGTGAACTAAGCAAAGGTCATCTATGTATGCAATATGTTCAATAGGAGTGGTAAAGTTTCCACCTATGAAATATGGGAGGTTCTTAAGTGCTAAAATAGGTATATAATCAAATTGGTTTAGGTATAAGGGGTTTCCACCATTGAAGGGCACACAAGATTGATGTCTAAGCCTAGCCATTAGAGGTGTAGGGTTTGTAATAGTATTTTATTGAGAAATATTTGGAGAGTTAGGGGGTTTAGGATTAGGATTAGACCTAGGGTACCTCTTTCTCCTAGAAAAGTCAAAAGATAACTCAATAACCTCAAGATCCTTACCTTTTAATGAAGACTTTGTTACCAATTTTGGTATGAAACTTGATTTTAAATATAACACTAGAGTAATTGAAGATCCTTGATATAATCTAATACTTCAAGTGTATACTCTAACTCATTTGAATCCTAGTCCCACCCATTATGCCAAAAATTTTAACCACTAAACTGCACCCTTATGAGAGGATTATTTAGACCTTCCCAAGTTTAGGGTAACATAGGAGTAGTCCAAGGCTATTTGTGACCTATGGATGGACTAAACCTCTAGTTTATGGGGCTAGCTCCCTTGGTACATAAATTGAGTTTAATTTATAATACTACTAACTTTGTGGTGAAAAGAGATAAGAGGGAAAACATGAAATGAAACATAACTTAAGCTAAGGGGAGGTGATGCACCAATATATTCTTATCCACTCTATTTGATCCTTAATCAACACTTTGTGAATCTAACAAAAACTAGTGAATAAAAATGTTTTCCAAGGGGTTCCTAAGAATTAGTAATTTACATGAAGGTTATGGTATATGGATGAAACTTGTAGGTGATGGATGAGAGGTTTGTCTAAGGTAATATCAACTAGATTACACTTCAAACATAGTCATTAACACTTTGACACATCATATGACCTACACATAATAACATCCTAGAAACTAGGTGAGGATAAAGACCTGTAAAGGATAATGAAGCTTCACCACTTGTGAAAATAAACAAGCACACAACACACTAACCTCGTAAGGAAATATGAAATAGTGCTTCTGATTGATTCAAAAGTTTTTCAAGATATAGTTTGGGCAAAGTCTCATCATACCTAGCTGAGGGATAAATACAATGGCTTTAGAGCCTCAATTTATAGAATTAGTAAGAGGAAGAACATAATGTGGCATGGACAATGCATTAATAGGTCATGAATGACCTTAATCCACTGATCCATAAACTACACTGATAAACTCAAAGTTAAGTTTAAAACTATAGATTCTAAATTTCTCAAACTTAACAAATTCTTGAAATACTCAAAAGAACTTGTAAAATGTTTGGAAAAAGTGTTCTCGGTTATCGAATTGGATTGGAACCGTCAATTGAATTTTAACTTCTTTTCACCAATAAAACTAGTTTTTGTTTTAAATCAAATGTCATAAATTGTCATTTTATAAAACTTGCATATGTTCGTGATTAATCAAAAATCAGAAAACTAAATTTAGAACATGCAATAAATGACAAATGACCACATGAAATTGATAATGGAGTTCGTCATCTCTTGCCTATGTCTCTAGGTCTACCCAATAGTGAGGACCATTTCTATTAAATTTACGCAATAAATGGCTTACAAATTATTTGAAACACTGCACAACTTCCCTCAGGCCTGATCTCTATCTAAGAATTTCACCTATGCTAATAAACTCAAGCTCAGTCACATGGAATCCTTCCTCAATCTTCAATCCCTTTTGAATGTGCTTTGGTCCCTTCACTTAAACTATTGGTATATCCAAATAATAATAATAATAAAATTCTCTTTTTAATTAAAAAACATAACTAAAAAGTCTTACCCTCTGTGTATCAGGTCAGATATTGGAGAAAATTCCATTTGGTAGCTATCTCCAAGCTTCCATCTAGCTCTCGGCCTCTTAAAAATAAATACATAGTCTTGCGAAGCTTAAAATCAAATACAACGTCATGCCTTTTATAACACTTCCAAGTCTGTAGCTTTTTCAGTTAAGGTTTATCCCTTTTAGACTGGAGGTCATGAGTTCAAGTCTTATCCCATTCTATTTAGGTGCTTAGCTTATCATTTATCCCACATTTACAAGTTGGAATGGTTTTCTAGGCTTTAAAAGGAATGGCGGCTAGCTTAAACAATGTCGATGCCCCTTTAGGTGGGCTCAAGGCACCAAGCTTAGCATGGGTTGTTGGGTGTTGTGCCAATCTTAGCATATACACTAAGCTCCTTTCCCTCTTCTCATGTTCCATGAGGTAGATGGATGTGTCATTCATTTCTCATGGTTTCCAATGCATGGCATGTAATCTCGAGGTTTATGGCTCAGATTTGACTTGGTAATGCATTGGATGTGGCATGGCAAGTACTAGTTTCTCCCATGTGGCATATGGGGAATGGTAAGTAAAATATTACCAAGGAAATAATTACAAAGTATTTAAAAACTTATAATTCAAATACAATGCATTATCTATAAATGCTGTCAAAGACAAAAATCACCAAAATTTTTAGACACCCATTGAATTCCACGTGTCACCACCTGACTGGACCAATTGGCATGTCCAAATTTTGCCACATCATCTTGTGACACCACATTGTTTACCTATCACATCAAAACTTTAGCAGCTTATAACTTGAGCATACAGTGTCCATTTTACAAATCGTGAAAAGCATCAAAAAGCTCTCAATAAGCTCTACACTATGCAATAGGTTTTTTAATGATTTGGAAATTTTTTCCAAACTAAACTCTGGATCACACCTCCCTACAAAAGAGGCTTTTGGTCTATAAAAGTTTACTATCCCCTAAAATCTTATAATTGGTCTACTGCATCACATCACACATAACCCAATAATAGCAAAGAGATAAACATTGGAAAAATAAATGATTCAAAACTCAACTAAAAATGCCTACACATGGCATGAGTAAAATAATTTTCAACTACCAATAACTTGATCACAACATACCAAAACTGTCTGCCCATGTCACATCCTGTAAATTGGTAAACTATCAATAAATTGAAACAATTCCCAATGTAACTGCAAAACAAGTTTGTTAATGCTGACAACATACAATAAATGCTATGGACATGTAATAAAATTCCTTAGTATGGGACTTATATGCTAAGCAAATGCAAACAACAAAATGTGTATATTGCCTAACATCCAAACATGCCCATAGGGTCTTAACAATGCATCTATACATCCATGTGCCAAAAATAGATACATTCCCAAAATAGTAGTCAAATATGAGACAAGTGTTGTAAGGAATCAACTCAACCTACAACATGCATTCTGTTATTATCTCCAACTGATCAAATGAGTTCAAGTCCTCTAGACAACTCACACAACATAAATAGGAGATTCAAAAACATAGAGCTATTCAACATGAGATTTGAAATACTTCAAATGATGAACCTATCTCAAAGTGTTCTCACATGCTATAATAATGCATCATCAAAGCTTGTTCTTTCCCTTAACAGAATTCTTAACAATGCTTTGAAAAATAAGTGTATTATCAATCCACTTAATAAATTTTTTTGCCTAGTTAACTTGATTTCCTTAGTGGATTCTTTAACATCATTATGGATTGATTTAACTTCATTGACCTTATTAATAGGTCGATAAATCATCTTAATTTTACCATGTCTAAAATGAGAATATGATTAAATTTTAAAACAACGATCAATCTAATGTCCACTCTTATGGCAATGAGTACATAAAAACTTCTTAGGTGAGGTCTCCCTTTTACCTCTTCTCACTTTGCCATGATGAGAATGGTTTTTAACACCTGTAATCTATTTAATCATAGCATTCCTCTTCTAAAAAAATGAAACACTATGATTATGCATCCCAAAAAAAGTACAAGGAAATGATTGCATCATCTTCTGAATGTTCAATCCAAATGTCTTAAACATAAAAAGTGGATCATAAGATTTAGTGCTAACTCTAGTGTAGGAACTAGGAGGTGGAATCTCAATACCTCATCTACGAGTCCTATTACACAACATATGCTCTAATAGTGGCCTTGGACCTTTTTTATTAGAAGCTTGTCTTCCTTTAGCCATGGAGGAAGTTTCTCCAATATCCACCTATGCACTAGTGTAACCCAAACCTGCATGAAGAGATCTATGCTCTACTTGTATTGGGTTAGTAATTCCTTGGCCATCTCGACCAAGACCTCTTCCATTAAATCCCATTTTCATCAATAATTTGGATCCTATACCCTTAGTATGTTGTTCAAAAATACCAAAAGCATCATTATCCAAATCTGAATGGAAAGAAGAAGATGAATTACTTGGTGAATAACTTACATTGAATTCAGTCATAGTCTCTGCATCTAAAGTAGAAGGTATGGCCTTCTTTGGTTCATCACATTGTAATTTGATCAAGATCTCATCCTTAGATTCAAGCTCAAATTTCAAACTTGCAATCCCCTCATCCAAGGAGTACAATTGAGCTCTCAAGAAAGCATCCTCATCTTAAATCTAGGTATTGATGCTTTCAAGCTCTTCCATTTGGATTTATGTGACAACTTGCCCATGGTTTCTTGTAGACACTGATTCCACAACTGCACACTAAAATATAATCAAGTGATATTGAAAACCAATAAACTAAAAATAATTGTCAAATCACAATCAGAAGTTATCCCTACTTTCTAACTGTTCTGATACCAATTTGATCCGTAAACTACACTGATAAACTCATAGTGAAGTTTAAAACTATGGATTCTAAATTTCTCAAACTTAACAAATTCTTGAAATACTCAAAATAACTTGATTTTTTTTCGCAAAAGTGTTCTCAATTATCGAATTGGATTGGAACCGTCAATTGACTTTTAACTTCCATTCACCAATAAAACCAATTTTTGTTTTAAATCAAATGTCACAAATTGTCATTTTATAAAACTTGCATGTGTTCATGATTAATCAAAAATCAGAAAATTGAATTTAAAACATGCAATAAATGACAAATTACAACATGAAATTGATAATGGAGTTTGACATCTCTTGCGTATGTCTCTGGGTCCACCCAATAGTGAGAACCATTTCTATTAAATTTGCATAACAAATGGCTTACAAATTATTTGAAATGATTTACAAATTCCCTTAGGCTTGATCTCTATCCAAGAATTCCACCTATGCTGATAAACTCAAGCTTGGTCACATGAAATCCTTCCTCAATCTGCAATCCATTCCAAATGTGCTTTGGTCCCTTCACTTAAACTATTGGTATATCTAAATAATAATAAAAACATTCTCTTTTTAATTACAAAACATAATTAAAAAGGCTTACCCTCTATGTATTAGGTTGGATATTGGAGAAAATTCCATTTGGTAGCTATCTCCAAGCTTCCATCTAGCTCTCGTCCTCTTAAAAATAAATACACAGTCCTGTGAAGCTTAAATTCAAATACAAATTCGTGCCTTTTATAACACTTCCAAGTCTACAGCTTGGTTGGTCAAGGCTTATCCCTTTTACATGGGAGGTCATGAGTTCAAGTCTTATCCCATTCTATTTTAGTGCTTAGCTTATCATTTATCCCACGTTTGCAAGTTAGAATGGTTTTCTAGGCTTTAAAAGGAATGGCGGCCAGCTTAAACAATGCCGATGCCCCTTTTGGTGGGATCAAGGCACCAAGATTAGCATGGGTTGTTGGGTGTTGTGCCAATCTTAGCATATACACTAAGATCCTTTCTGTCTTCTCACGTTCTATGAGGTAGATGGACGTGGCATTCATTTCTCATAGTTTCCAATGCATGGCATGTAATCTCGAGGTCTATGGCTTAGCTTTGACTTGGTAATGTGTTGGATGTGGCATGGAAAGTATTGGTTTCTCCCACGTGGCATATGGGTAATGGTAAGTAAAATATTACCAAGGAAATAATTACAAAGTGTTTAAAAACTTATAATTCAAATACAATGCATTATTTGTACACATTGTCAAAGACAAAAATCACCCAAATTTTTGGACACCCATTGACTGCCATGTGTCACCACCTGATTGGACCACTTAACATGTCCACATTGTACCACATCATCTTGTGAGGCCACATTTTTTACCTATCGCATCAGAACTTTAGTAGCCTATAACTTAAGCATATTGTGTCCATTTTGTAAACCATGAAAAGCGTCAGAAAGCTCTCAACAAGATCTATGTTGTGCAATAGTTTTTGTAATGACTTGAAAACTTTTTCCAAACTAAACTCTAGATCATCCACTCCATGAGAAGTTACAAATAGTCACACACTTTTCTCATGCATTGCCTTGATGGTGATTGGTCTTCAATGAGTCTTTTAAGGCTTTGGATGTCTATTTTTTACCAATGTTGGCTTTATACATAATATGAGCAAAATAACTTGGTCAATTCTATCTAATTTTGACAGTTACAAAAGCATCAAAATGATTTAATTAGGCCTCCATGAAGCATTTAATAGCATACCCCCTTCTTGCATGCCAATAAGACTTGTAAACTAATGCAAGAGCATCATGCGGACAAAGAATGGTGGGAATTTTTTTATGCTCGACTTTAAATTTTTTAATTTTTAAATTTTAAATATTTAAATTTTATGTTAAAAAAATTAAAAGGGTAGAAATTAAAATATAATTAGATGTTAGGTTGGCAATAGTTGTAGGAGTCTAGAATGTTTGAGTTAGCAAGTTAAATAGATAGTATTAAACTAAAAAACAATTTTGGATAATTCATATCTGAAAGTTATCCAAAAATCTAAGTTGGGTATTTTATCTAATAAACAAATAAGTTCCATTCTAGGTAAAAAGGAGAAAAGGTCAGTATAAATTTCAAAAGTGTATTATTTTGCTGGGTTAGTTGAGTGTGTTTTTTTAAAAAAAAGATGTTATGTGAGATATTTAATAAAATATTATATTTTGTGTGGACTCTAGTTTAATTAGAGAGGGAAAAAAAAGATAACTCCAGATTCATCAAAGAAAGTGATTGGTATGCTGAAAGAAAATTGGTGTTGATTTTATTATTATTCTTATACTTAGTAGATAACACCATTCTCCTTGTGAGCGATATGTATTATATTCAATAAATTGGAAAATTTTATAAATCTTAGAATTGACATTCTGTAGGATTTGGTATTTATTCCATCAATTATTTTTGTCTACTTTGCATGGTGTCAATATGTTGTTAATCTACATGACTATAAGTTAAGAATTTTATAAAATTAAGGATTAAGGCATCAATTTACATGATAGTGGGGTGATTTATTTATTAGATCCATAAGATAAATAGAAATAAAATATATTCATTTTATATCTTGTTAAGAACATTTCTCTAGGATGCATTTTTTTTTACCAATTTTGGCAATAAAATAAAAGGAAAGAGGTAGTTAAAGTTGGCATTGAACGGAAAATACATGGTGATTTATCTCTACCGATTCTAGTTCCACAGTTGGGTGATTTATTTGTATATCTCTAAGGAGAAATATATATATGGTATTATAATTTTGGATATACAGATTTAGAAAAAGGAAAGGTCATTGAATTAAAGTCATATGTTGCCGTTTGATAGGGAAAGCATAGTCTTTAATCTCTAAATATAATATTTTAAATGTTGTCTTTTCTAATGCAATATATATATGGTGTTATAAGTTTGGATAGACTGATTTATAAAAAGGAAAGGTCATTGAGTTAAAGTCATATGTTTCCGTTTGATAGGGAAAGCATAATATTTAAGCTCTAAATATAATATTTTAAATGTTGTCTTTTCTAATCAAATTTATGTGTTGAGTCAATCTGCAATATTGTTCTAAAATAAATTTCCATAGGGTGAAATAATTTGGATCACTAAATCTTTGAATTATAAGTGGAAATCTACCATGCTCTTAAATAGGGGGAAGTTCAATTTTAATTGTTATTTCCATATTATATACAAGTTGTAATTCTTCATGGAATAAGGGTTATAAATTTCATATATAAATTTTGGAGGGGATTTAAAGTTTTGATTCATAATTTATAGACTAAATGTGAAGATCTAATTTTTCTCTGGAGGTTCTCACAAAGATTCACCTTTTATCTAGAAATTGGGTTGCAAAATTTGATCTAAAAATTATATATTTCAATAAATTTGCCATCAATTTGTGGTATCAGATAAATATGCTCTATAAAAGAGAAAGACATAGAAGATTTTAAAATCAACATGGTGATAAGGGAAAGAGGCAGAGGAAAGAGGCAACCAAGATAAGATACTATATAGGTAGTAGTAATGGAAGAAATAGAAAATCTTATGGCTAGATTGTAGGATCTAGAAATGGCTTAGAGAAGAGGCACTGACAAGGGTAAAGTCAGTGGTAGGGAAGAAGAAGATGAAGATGAGGAATTGGTGATGGAATAAGAGACAATAGAGGAAAAAGTGATTAGAATAATTATGAATGTTGGTGCAAGGCCCAAAATAGAGGTTTTAGTGTATGAAGGCAGCCTCAATCTTAAAGTTCTCATTGATTGGGTAAGTGCATTAGATAAATATTTTGATTATGATAATGTTATTGATGAAAAAAAGGTTATGTTTTCTATGAATATACTAAAGGGTCATGCATCCCTATGATGGGATGGAGTGAAAAAGGAAAGAAGAAGAAAGGGTAAGCCTATAATCAAAATCAGGGACAAAATGGTGGCAAAATTAAAAGGTAAATTCATTCCAAAAGATTATCAGGTTGAGTTTTTTATAAAATTGCAAAATATAAATAAAAAAGAAAAATTAGTAAAGGCATACGTTGAAGATTTTTATAAGCTAACAATCAAAGCAGGGCATATTGAAGAGGATGCAGAGAAGGTGGTCAGGTATCTCAATGGACTGAGATATAATATACAGGATGAAATTACTCTTTTAGCACCTAGATTAGTGGAAGAGGCCTATCAACTTGATTTGAAGGCTAAATAAAAAGTGTCAAGAAGGCATAATCAGTATGTAAGGGGTAAAGGACAATCTTGTGAATAGTCAAGTGGAAGAAAATAATTATAGATGCATAATGAAAAAAGTAGTCTATAAAGACAAGAACAAGTCTCAAGATGAGATGATCAAGAATTTAGAGGTAAGAGACACTTTGAAAGAGATAAAAGTAAAGGATTTTTTGGTAGATGTTTTAGATGTGGAAAATTTGGGCATAAGTCTTATGAATGTCTAGAGTATGCATCTAGTAGTTAAGGAAATGTTCATATTAGTTAAGTTACTCAAGATGAAGAAGATATTGCATGTACTATGTATGAAGATGCTCTTTAAATTAGAGAATCCTTACTTATGAAAAATATTCTAATCAAACCAAACAAGGGGTTGTAGAAAAACCAGCTCAGAGGAAGACATTGTTCATGACAACTAGCAAAGCTAAAGGTAAAGTTTGTAAAGTTATCATTGATAGTGGCAGTACTGATAACTTTTTTTTTTGTGAGATGGTTGATAAATTAGGATTAGAAAGAGTTACACATCCTAATCCTTATAAGGTTTCATGGTTGTAAAGAGGCCATCACATTTTGGTCATAAAACAATGTGAAGTAGAATTTTAGGTGGGGAATTACAAAGATCAGGTGGTGTGTGATGTAATGCCTACGGATGTTTTTAAATTACTCTTAGGAAGACCATGAAAATATTATAATAAGGCCATGGATGATGGAAATAAAAATACTTAAAAATTTGAAAAAGGGTAAGAAATACACTATTACCATTGAAAGATGAACATACAAGTGAGAAAGAGTAATTTAAGGTGCTGATTATAGGGCAGAAGGAGTTATTGCAAAAAAATGAGGAAGAAAAGGTAAGTGATGAACTTATTGATCAAACCAAGGAAAGCCTTACAATCCATGGAGGATCAGATTTGGTTCCAAAATCAAAAATTTTGCCAAGTAAGGCTATTAATGAATTATGTTCATATTTATCTAATACTTCGGCTTCCATAAAGAGTGAGAAATATCTTGAAGGATTTGCAGACAAGTTGAGTGTACTTATGAAAATTGAAATGGAAGGAAATAAAATCACAAAATTTCTAGAGGAAAAAAAGATAAAGAAAGGCAGAGAATTTGTCTTAAATAACAACAAATAGGATTATAGACTAGATGATGGAAAAAAGTTGGTGTAAAAGAATGACATTATCCAAGAAGATGGAAACAAGAAGGAAAAAGAATAACAGGGAGTGAATATTGATGCACTAAATGGAAATATATTGTATGTAAAGGAACTAGGTGGACTTCAAAGTCCAAAAGAAAAATAACAATTATTTTATTGACATGTTTATTTCCTATGCAGGTATAATAAAGAACCATGATAGTATTCAGAACCTAATAAAAGACATCCAAGATTTTAATAATAGTCAATTTCAATCCATTGAAGGTTAAATAGATTTACTATCAACACATGGATCAGGGGATCTAAGAGGGCATAGATTTTATGTAGGACAATGAATGCTGAAGAAGAATACTAGTACCATAACATTGATGAAAAGCATGAGCATGAGCTCATGAAAATTTTATAGCCTGGTAGTTTGATGTAGGAACATCATGTGGATAGAGAATGAAATGAATCATTTTTCCAATCAAATTTAAAAATTTAAAATTTTCAATTTTAAATATTTAAATTGTATGTAAAAAATTTAAAAGGGTAGAAATTAAAATATAGTTAGATGTCAGGTTGGCAATAGTTGTAGGAGTCTAAAATGTTTGAATTAGAAAGTTGTGCAGATAGTATTAAAATAATAAAGAATTTCAGATATTTCATATCTGAAAGTTATCCAAAAATATAAGTTGGGTATTTCCTCTAACAAATGGATAAGTTCAAATTCAGGTAAAAGGGGAAAAGGTTAGTATAAATTTTAAAGTGTATTATTTTACTGGGCTGGTTGAGTGTGTTTTTTTAAAAAAGATATATTTTTTGAGATATTTAATAAAATAATATATTTTGTGTGGACTCAGATTTAATTAGAGAGGAAAAAAAAGAGAACTCCATATTAATGAAATAAAGTGATTACTATGGTGAAACAAAATTGGTGTTGATTTTAGTATTATTATACTTAGTGGATAGCACCATTCTCCTTGTGAGCAATCTATACATTATTTAATAAATTGGATAATTTTATAAATCCTATTAATGTGGTATAGGATTTGGTATTTATTACATCAATTATTTTTTTCTACTTTGCATGGCACCAATCTGTTTATGGTTAATCTGAATGACTAAAAATTAAGAATTTTATAAAATTAAGGAGTGAGGCATCAATTTGCATGATAGTGGGACACTTTATTTATCAGATCCATAAGATAAATAGAAATCATATATATTAATTTTATATCTTGTTAATAACATTGCTTCAAGATGCATTTTATTTTACCAGATCTAGTAATAAAGTAAAAGGAAAGAGGTAGTTAAAGTTGGTGTTGAATGGAAAATACATGGTGATTTGTCTCTATCGATTCCAACACCACAGTTGGGTGATTTATTTATGTAGCTTTGAGGTGTAATATGTGTATTGCATTATAATTTTGACTGGATTGATTTAGAAAAAATAAGGGTCATTGAGTTAAAGTCATATGCTATCGTTTGATAGGGAAAGTGCAATCTTTAAGCCCTAAATATAATATTTTAAATGTTTTGTCATGTCTAATCAAATTTAAGTGTTGATTCAATCTGAAATATTGTTCTAAAAGAAAGTGCCACAGGGTGAAATAATATGAATCACTAAATCTTTAAATTATAAGTGTAAATCTACCAAGCTCTTAAATAGGGTGAAGTTCAATTTTAATTGTTATTTGCATATTATATGCAAGTTGAAATTCTTCACAGAATAAGGGTTATAAATTTCATATTTAAATTCTGAAGGGGATTTAAAATTTTGCTTTACAATTTCTAGATTAACTATGAATATCTATTTTTTCTCTGGAGTTTCTCATAAAGATTCACCTTTTATTGAGAATTTGTGTTGCAAAATTTGATCTAAAAATTGAAGATTTATATTTGGGAGAAATTATATATTCCAAGAAATTTACCATCAAAATTGATCTATCCTTCATGATGGATATGAAATGGGCTTACTCACCTACATTAGGTAGTTATAAATGTTATATGACCATGCATTTATTCCCTTAACGTTCTTCTATTCCAACAATATCCTCCTTTAGTTGACCAGTAGGCCTATTAGGTAATTAGGCCTAGTCTCTTAGTGTTACTTACTTCGATGACTATGGGGATTGGATAGATCCTTCAAGATAAATGAGTGAGGATGTTTCAAGTCTACAAAAACATGTTATATCATTAATTATGCTTTCCAATCATTGCACACCTTCAACTCCACCTCATTTAGGTGACTATGTCACCTCCCACTAGCACATCTAGACTGGTCTTTTAGTGCAAACTTGTAGAAGCCTTTCTAGGATGAACTAAGAATGTTTTGTGATTTGAAAATGTTAAATATGTTTCAAACTATCCTCTTCCATGATATGCAACTCTTCATATAACTCTACACCTTAAATTTATAAAAAAATATTGCTAAGATAGTGTTTCTAATGGGTCTATATAATTGTCATTATAGACTAATGGCATGGATAGTACCTTCTCAAAGTGACCTATGAGTTTCAAGTGTTTCCCAAGCTATTTCAATGCATTTAGATTCAAATTGATCAATATTTACTTCATCAGGTCTCTATTAGTGTTTTAGGGAGTTTTAAAGTTGTTTGAACTCTTAGAAATTGTTCATAGCCTTAAGGGATTTAACTATGGAACCAATGATAAGAGGTTTAATTACACAACCCTCCCAATATTTCCCTAGTAGCTAGAGTCTCCATGCAAAACTTTTGTATAATTATGACCATAAGAATGTGCTCTTTGGGTGATTGTCATAGAGTTTGTGTATCCTCACTATAGTTTTAATCCAAAAATGACCAACTCTAGGCTTCATTTTTCAAACTAACACCTCATGCACATCTAAAACCCCTTTAGTTACATCTCCATGATGTTATAATGTCTCATTTAACCCTTCTTATCCTTTATTTTTAGTCTTTAAGTAGTCATGGCTTGAGCTATATTAGATCAATAAACCTAAAGGTAGAGTTCTTTAGTTTTGCATTCAAAATGGGATGATGAGGGTAATTGGTCACATATGAGAGTATGAAACTTACCTCTTATATCATGAAGATGACTTGTAGTGACTTGATTAAGTCCCTTGATTCTTATTTTTACACACATATCCAATTGACTAAGAACTTACACATGTCTATAGGTGGATAGTGGAGGTGGAAACATTTATAGGTGATTATTATGAAACTTTTTGAGACCTCTTGATGTATCTCCCTCCTAAAAAACATGCAGAATGTGTAGACCTCTTCCAATTTTTTACATATAGGCTTGGTGAAATCCTTTTTAGGTCTGATTCGTACACTGTATACCCTACACGTGCCAACCAATGAATCATCTAGGTGCTCATGATACCTAAGGGGGATATCAAGACTATTTCCAATGTCAAATCCCTCATTTTAATGTAATTAAAGGTAAAATTACTTCATCAGGCCCTTACTAGGATTTAGAGAGGGTTTTGTTGGCCTACCATCTTAACGATGGTTCATAGAGTAAAAGCCTCAAATCCAAATCTTATTACCATGGATTTTTATTCAATGTACCACTTCAAATATCCCAAATATTTCTTAGTCCCATGTAACATGTATGGTGAGTTATGAGTGAGAGTTTGTAGCCTTCAAGCTCTTTCATAAGCATTTCATGTGAGCTGTAGTGTTAAGCATTATTCATAGATTTGAGATAATTAATGAAAATATTTTCTTCATGGATATTAATTATATAGGGGTAGCTAACTCCCACTAATATCACTAATCATGAGTCATCATACCATGTGAGATATGAGCATTAGAGTTGGCAGTTTGAGGTGGTAGACTAGGGTAGAGTAGCTCGAGAGAGGTAATGAGACCAAGAAGACCATTTACTTGTATTCATATATTTGAAACATTCTCTTTAGGTTTTGAAACTTAAATACACACATTTTCATGGCCTAAAGTATACTTGGGGGGTTTGTATATTCCCCAAGGTGGAGGTTAGGGTTTTGAGGCCTAAGGATGGTTTTAGGCATTATAGGCCTAGTTGAGTCTCAAAAATATGAGCCACTTGTAGGTAAATTGGTAACCTAAATGTCACCATGAAATCTCTTTATACCTATTCTCCATCCTCTACACTTGTCTTTAGATGGCTTGAAAACCATATCAATCCTCTCTCTTAGGTCTGTCCTGAGTATCATTCCCCAACCTAAGTGTTTGACTAGTTGGTATTAGAGGTCTGAGTAGTATCCTCTGTTACTATATAGTTTTTATAGATTTGGAACCACATATAAAATGTTATCATGTTCTAGTAACATATTTTTAATAGGGCTTCTCTCAACCCTATTTTTTAAACTCTTACTATTAGGCATACATGCCTATGTGTCCTAAACTTCTAATCAAAACTAGATAGTCACTTCAAACTTAGATTAGCATCATATGAGATCTTGAGGATTGTGGAAACCATAATAACTCTAAGATTACCCTTACATGTTTGTTAACATTTTCATTCACCTCATTTAGGCAACATAACTAATTAGGTAAACCTAACTCACTATATATGCTTGAGTCATCTAGCTTGGTCACCCATTCAAGTTTCCTTATCCTTCAACAATATGAAATCTATGCTTTGATTATTTATCTAAGTCCTATCTTTAACATATAATTGTAGCATCTCATATCCAATTTTTAAGTTATACTTATTATAGTTTGGTAGGTGATGGTTTAGGTTGTTGATTGTGAAGGGGTTTCTTGCATAGGCCCATGAGTAAGAGGGGGCATTTTATATTGTGTTAGAGACATAGTTGAAATTTATTAAATATCAATTCCCCTCTCTTAATACTATCATATTTATAAAATATGGTACATCCTTTTATTTTATAGGTTCATTAGTATGGTGGTCTTGTAAGAATATTTTGAGACTAGGATTGAGTTGGTCTTTTAAACCTAGTCATAAAATTTTGAATAGTATCCACACTTAAATAGATCCTCCTATCATAGTTTATTTAACCCTTGGTGGTGTTATGAAAAATTTAACCTTGTTTATATGACTTGGGATTGGGTATAAGGGATTAAACTTTTAGATGATGGTCATAGGTTCCTATGGAGTTTTAAACTTTGAATTCAAAGCCCATTATAGGGTGAATTTTCTTGATGAGGTAATTAGATAGAAGAGGTTCCTTGATAGGTTCATATGGATAGTTGATTCATGTTCAAGATCACATATGGGGACCCTTAACACCCATATTCATACACTCAACAAATTATAACACTTGAATTTGGTTAATTAGACACATGAAGGGATAAATTGAAACCTATGATTCCATGAATACCTTAAACTCTACTAATGAACCTTAAACTTTGCTAAATAGGTTTGTGAAGGCATTGGAAGACTAGTTCATGGTTTATTTACAATGAGGGCCATAAAGGGGTATATTATTTATGAAAGAGGGGCTATCCCACTTGAATATAATACTTATTCATACTCCATAGTGTTATAATGACCTCCAATAGCTATCACCATGGAACACTCTATTCTCACTTGCAATGAAGTTTAAATACACATGCAATCCCATTTAAAGGTAGGATCTTGAGGAAATTGAAATTTAATTTGATAATTTTAATTATGTTATGAGGAAATAAGACTTGAATGAATCTAGGAAACCATCATTCAACCTCAAACCACTACCCATTTTCAAATAGATGCATTGAAGGTCCTTCCTCACCAAGGTAACATAACCCACAATATACAACTTGTGATAAACTAGAGGTTTCTTGGTCCCATAGACTCATATGTGTGAATTAGGGGTGTATAACTCAATGAAAATACCTTGATTACTTGCATAAGACACATACAAGCATCATTTTATTTAATCAAGTTGGAAACACATTGAAACCATTCCAATTTTGATCCTATGTGGATGTAGAAGACTAGTTAGACTACTTTAGGTTATTAACCATTATTCATAAAACATGGTCCATAATTATACAAACCAATGCCAAGGATCAGAAGGCCATTATACCCCCTTAATTTTTCCAAGATATCATGTCACCATCTTCTCTTTCCTATCCATACTGAACAAATACCTGAGATGCTATTCAAGGCTGCCAAGGAGGATGATGGAAAGGAGGGGTCAATTTTTGACCTATTTTGAATTGAAACTTCTATATTCTCTTACATGATGTTTTATATAAGTCCCTTATGTATAACCCTAACCTTTTTTAACCATGATCGTATTGTATGAATCCATACATGCTTGAAAACACCTATAAAACACTAGTTTCCTACATTTTCTCAGGTTTTTAGACCTTGAAACATTATTGGTGGGTAGGATGAGAGAAAAGAGGGGTAAAAATTCATTAAAAAAAGGTATTACCAATGGATGGAAGGTTAAAATCCATTCTTTACCATGTGTGGGACCCTTTTAGTGGAAAATAAAATCATTTGACACATTTAACTTATGAAAGGACACCCTTTGCATATGAAACCATTTGATCATGGCATTATGGTAATAATTGATGTCTTTCAAGGCATAATTGATGGTATTAGTGGTGTTTTTGGGTCAAAATATCATTATTACATTATTGGACACCCTTTTAGAGGAAAATACATGCATAATTCTAAGTGAAACATCAATTGAAGGGGATACCTTAATATTTACTGAATAACCTTAAAGTATACTAAGGTTTAAAAAAAGTGTCAAACATACTCCTCCATACTGGTCTCCAATCTCTTGAATTTTGTCTCATGTGACAAGTTGTTGTCATGCTCACATGGCTAGCTAAGGCTGAAATCATCATAAGTCACCCCTTTCATGAATGATTTGGGTCATAAGTACCATATGAAGACTTGACATGGGATATTATACATAATGAGGATAAATTAGATTCTTAACACATGCTCTATAAGGGGTAAAATAAGACCACCATAACAAATCTTGACATAACACCTCACTTAAACATATTGCCTTGAAATGATAACCATTGATCCCCTTTTTGGACCACCTTGATGCTTCAAGAGACATAAGAGAGTGACCAAGGTGAGCTTAGGTACTCATGACATATGTTGATTCCTTTCTAAGTTGAAGGGTAGAAATAAGTCAACATGAACCCCAACCAAGCTTAGGATGAATGAGATACTGAAATGTGTTATGATCCTAATAATGAGACTACATGCTAGGATCCTTGTTAGTAAAGCATGAGCTTAAATTTTGTGATCATCTCACCTATCAAGATTGTCAATTTCAAAGTAATTTTCCTTGGAGATAAATTTTTATATTTACTTAAGTATATAGAGTTTGGATCATTTAAAAACTTGTTCTAAAGTGATTTAGAGTTTTCTCTTTTCAGAAAATGGACTTGGCCTTTTGAAAATTATTAAATTATTTTAAGAGTTTGTGTGCATTTTAATTCAATATTTTGGTCCATTTATTATAGTATTTCAAGTTAATTGTCTATCTTAAGTTACTTTATTCTTTGACTTAGTTTATTTATATATAAATGAGATTCTAAATTTAGGAAGTGGGGTGATTTTATCCACTTTGATAGGACCATTTCCAACTTTTTCTTTCTATAATTGGATAGGTATTTATATTATCTCATCTTGAAACTTGGTAATTTATCTTCAAAATGGACTAAATTAAATTTTCACTTGGAAAATAAAACCATTTTACTCACTAGTTTTATGGGATTTTCACCTTTCATTTAGAGCTTTTTGACTTGGTCATTTTTTGTGAAATTCATAGTCTAATGGATACTTTGTCTTTCTGATGTCTAATAGATATATATTTTATTTTTTAGGCCCTAGTTAAGTGTTGCACTACCACATGTTAACTATTCACTTCTCCATAACTCATTGGACTTGGTCAATTTTTAAGGATCCTAGAGTCCCTAGATAAACATGATGTGACCACAAGTCCACATTTCACTACATCACTTGCCCAAGATGATACATTAATGATGTATTTCCCTATAGGTTTTGGATGAGTAATATGTGATCACCTGTCAAGCTATCACTTCCTTTCTTCTCTTTGCACTTAGACAAAAGATCCCACCCAAAAAATTCTCTAGGTGAATGGGATGATGCCACATGGAAAGATGTTGTTTACCTATGCCACTAAGGATGTTATAACATATTTAACATTAGGATAGGACCTATAGAGCTCAATTTTTTTTTTACCATTTCTTAATATCTCATTGCATCTTAGTTAGGGAAAAGTCAAAGGAGTCTAGGATCTCAACTAAATAGTGAAAGAGCAAGGAGTGGTCATGCAAAACTTACTTAACTATAAATATCTTGCTAATATCCATTAAATATTTAAATACTACCAAGTTGAAAAAATGCAATGTGATGAATCTCACTTGTCAGGCTAGTTTGTGAAGTCATCTTAAGTAGCTTAAAATCCCAATATCAATAACTGTCTCAGCCCCTCAAACTATCAGATCCTAAGAACTAATTATGTGTATAATTTGACATACAATTATGAATTACAAAAGGCTATCTTAATGGTGATATTTATCATAAGAAATAGATTTCAAATATAAATGCATAGTGACATTAAATTTAGACTTGGGATGCACATTGAGTTTAAGCAAAGTGAGATACATAAGACTAAATATTTTATTGATTAGGTATGGCTCTTATGCAGAAAATGGATGACTAATCATCCTAAGAATATTTAAATTACATTAAGCCACCCAAAATTGAATATAAATTTAATCAATCACATGCTTTAATATTTATGACCTTGGGATCGAGTAAGATTTATGTCGATTTGGATTTCAAGAAGATCTATCTTATTGAATGTTGGAAACCACTGGCCAATGGGTTGAGTAATGGATACATGGTATTAAATTACATATAAATACCAGATCTTAGATTAAATAAGGGATTGATAATTTTTTAACTAATATAACATAGTAGTTAGAAATAAGATTAGAGAGCTTTGCCTCTTCTGCTTATTTAATATTTTTCTTTCTAGGTAGTTTTCTTCTTTATATGAGCTAAGACTGCTAATATTTAGTTTTATATTCATCTTGAGTGTATAATGAATATTATTTGTGCTTCATGAACCATTTTTAAATCTAGAATCTATGTTAACTTATATTATTAGTATGCACATGTATATGGTGTCCTTGTTTCCCTCCTCTACATAACTAATGTTATCATTAAACTCTTGCACTATCTCTATCTTCTAGTTATGTTTCTATAACCAAGTAAAGTTTGGTTTTATTAAAATGATTTTTCCACTTAATATAAGAAAATATATATTTATACAGAGTAGGATCATATTTTATATCTCTCTATTCTCTCTCTTTTGATTTTTTTATAAACATTGTTAGATTAGTTTTTTTTTAAATGATTTGTAATTAACCACTAAAGTTTTATTTTGATTGCATGATATTAGTTTACTTGACGTTATTGATGATTTTTGTATTTAGTGAAATAATGACAAGTAGTATTTAACTATGGGTTTCTTGTAAAATTTGAATGTGTTGACCATTTTAGTCTAAGCTTCTTTTTTATAATTGTTAACCATCAAAGGATCCTTGACCTAGAATATACCATAACAACCAAATGAGGAAGGTTAGTATGCTAAAACCTAATAAAAAAAACTTGGGGAAGGGTTAGGAACCTTCTTTTTAGGAGAAGTGTAGAGGGTATCCTCACCAGTTGAGCTTTCCCAAAATCTACCTATGAAATGCAAGTCAACATATCTTGATAATGTCACTATTTATGTTAATTTCCACATGTATCTTATATTAAATTATTTTCTAATTTTACATATGATGATGCCATACTCCTTCATGCTATCATTACTACTCATATATAAAAAATTTCATAACATATCTCACATTTTATTTTATTTTGAGCTAAAATATTTTATAGGATCCATAACTCATCTCAAAAGAGGGGGAATACACAATGAATTATTTCAAATAAAAATTATTTTAATGTTTTTAAATTCATAAGAGAAACATCAAGAAATAAAGATGTTTAAATAATAATCAAATTTTATTCATATTTTAACAATGTAATACAATATTTTGATAATATATCTCATTTAAGAAAGTGTAATAAAAACAAAAAAGTACTAGGAAACTAAGGGATAATAAGAGAATATCTTATTTGTTATTTTATTCTAGATTGTGGTAGTGATCAGGTTTCATCATAGGGTTGTAATAGAGATTTCAATTTTTTTTTGTGTATTATGCATGCTTTTAATCTTTGGACAATCACGTTAATTAGGGATAGCAATGTCGATGCTTGTCCATATCTCATATAAGTGTCTAGTGAGAGATATGTACAAGAATGACTTCAAATTTGGACCAAGCCTACACACTCCTCTATGTGACTATTATGTGCCTTTGATTTATGTTTACTTATGTTATAGATCTAAATAATATAAAACCCTAATTATTTTACAATGTACCTCTTAAAAATTGGTAAAAAGGGGTTACTAATGTGATTCAAGCTAGCCATAAGAACCCTATTGTTGCTAAGTGTTGCCTACATAACCAATACTCCTAAGAGGGCCTCAAACTTGGATGTAATTCTCCTTCCTATGCATGTGTGTGGAATTTTAATAGTGTAAATATATGCCATTTATCCTATTAACCCTTGATACAAGTGATGCAATAATTTATTTGACCTTTTGAATACTTTAGATATTTTATTTAGTGTTGTAGTGTGTAGTCATATAAAATGTAAAAATTGGTAACTTAAGCATGGATAATGATACCCAAACCATAGGTCCCTCTTGCTTGTTCTCATGACCCTCATAGGATTATTTTCATTGATTCCTAGTCATTGGTATCCTTCTAAACTGGACCTTAGCTGATCCAAGACCCTCTTTTCATGACTAATCCATCCCCCAGGTCTCATCTACCCAAGAAAAGAACACCCAACTAGGATAGGATCATTGGTGCCATGATTATCTACATTCAACACTATTTTCTAAGATCATTTCTATCCCCAATGGTTAATTTCTTCTAGCTCCCCACCCTTCTCTTTGTCAGCCTAATGTGAGATGACCAATAGATCCCTATAAAAGCCCATTCAAAGATAATTTAGAAAGGGTTGTCAAATATCACTCAAGAAGACAAGAATAAAATAAATACCACTTAATAAATCTTCCCTATTCTTTACATACATATAACTTATAAAATTTCAAGCCAATTCAAGTCCTTACATCAGCCCCTAGTCATCTCAAATGCTCCTAATTTTAACATTTATTTCATTTTCATTCACTATTGCACTAAGAAATTTTAAAGGGAGAACTATATATGGATTGATCCCTCCTCGAAGTATTGGTATGTAGGTAGTGTGCAAACACACAAGGTATGAAGCATGTCCAATGCATCTTATACACACTAACCCCTTTTCCCTATTTACCAAAGTTTCTATTCAAGTGAATTTAAGAAAAATACATAGAAAATCAAATATAAAGGGATTTATATGGATATAAAGGCTCCAAAATTTGGTACATAGGCTAAGATCCTTAAGACAAAAACACCAGGGAAGGACTATAGTGTTAATACCACTCTTGTACATTTTCAATGCTCTTGTCCAATCAGAAAATGAAAGCTAGAATCTTGTTTGTGATAGTGTCTCAAGCTTGCACACAAATTTCTAGGCCCTGTCTGAGTCAGATCAACATAAAATAAGATAAGTTTAATTTTTCTCTCTCACCACTATTTTTAGAAAAGCTATAATTAAAAATAAATTTCACAAATTAGTAGATTTAATTTGGAATATTATTTATTAATTTTATCTTACTCAGACCATTTTATTATTTATGAATTAAATGCTAATTTCCCCAAAAATAATAAAACATTTGGTGAACCTGACTTACTTTGAATTACACATAAAAACCCAAGGGTAAATTCCTAGTTGATTTTTCCCATAAATTTTTGAATTTTTTCTTGAATATTTTAAGTAAAAATTCATCCCAAATTTTAAAATTTAGTAGTAAATTTTAAAATAATTTTATTTTAAAACTTAATTGCATCAAATAACTCCCATTAATTTTACATTAATTTTTCAATTATTTTCTAATTTTTTAGTTGCATATTAAAATCAAAAAATCACTTTAAATTTCAAAATTCATAGTAATTTCAAAAAAAAAATCATCAAAATCCTAGTTGTATCTACTAGGCCTTATTAAATAACTAATTTTCCAATAATTTTTTTATTTTTTAGTTGCATATTTTTCTTAGATATTTACTTTCAATTTCAAAAATTTCATAGTACATTTTTATAATAATTATGTCAAACCCTGATTGCATATACTAGCTCCTATTTTCTTCTTGAGGTATCACGTTACATTCATAATCAAATTTTCAAAAATGGATTTCACTTATTTACAAATTCTATTTACATTTCTTGTAAATAACAAGGAGACCATAATTGATCGTATCATGTACATAAATGATAAAGTCTATCATATGTTAGTAAAAATCTTCATTCTTTGCATTTCATGTTTATTTTTCATAATATGGGATGATATAAAATGAAGTTATTATAAAACAACATGCCAAGATATGTTTTGCATGACCTCCCTTAGAGCATCTATCCCATGCCAAGTCATGTTGAATGGTTCATTTCACCCTTCTTATGTCACTACCTATCACCAGAGAGACTAGTTGACACCCTTTGTCCCTCCACCACCTTGACCTACTAATTATCTTCACTTTCCTCCCATGGCTACTACTAGTCCTATATGAATAGTAGATAGTGTAGTTAGAGCTATTACTTGACATGATACCATGCCTCCCCCACCTAGTCAGGAGCCTCACCATCCTCCTATTCCTTCCCATCCCGTGTCTGACCCACCCACACAGGTAGATCTACATAAGGAATAAAATATTGTTGTTTAGTTAAGAAACACTTTAGCTAAGATTTCCATGTTAAAACTACTTTAGAAAGCCAATGTGTTTAAGGACATTATTTATTAGAAACTTACACAAAATTTTATGCCCATTGATTCAGATCCTTCTTATTTTGCTTCAATGGTCAACACTCTTAAATATATATAAGATGATATTAATTTTGATAATGATGACATGCCATCTCAAATAGTTATTGACCAAAATTTACCACTATTTATACAAGCTGAAGCTAAAACCAACATAGTTAAGAGAGTTCTAGTTGATACTAGTTTGAGACTAAATATATGAAATATTACATTCTTACATACCATGGGCATAGATATGGCATCCATATAAAAATAATATAAGAACATTAGAGGGTTTGATGATATACCATGATAGACATTGGATACCAATACTTTAGATAGCATGATAGGACCCAAAACTCTCTCTACATAATTCTAGGCGATGCCAAGACCTCTTCATTATAATATTTTACTTAGATGACCGTAAATACATGTTATGGAGTACTTCCTTCTACTCTTCATCAATGTGTTAAGTTTCTCCATGAAGGATACCTATACACATGTCTAGTTGATAACCAACCATTCATATATTATCAAAATATAGAGTTATCATTGACTATTTTGCTAGATGGGAGACCTTATCTCATAGTTCAACCACCACCTCATTACATTTCTCTTGATCAAATACATAAATATGAGTTTGGAGAGACTAATAGTTCTCATACTCCTCTACTTATAGTTATACCTTTAGTTCCAGATATGTAGCCAATCACAATAGCTTTAGCCATTTTAGCAACTTCATCAGTCATGATTCCTACACCTCATTACATTTCTCTTGATCAAATACATAAATATGAGTTTGGAGAGACTAATACTTCTCATACTCCTCTACTTATAGTTATACCTTTAGTTCTAGATATGTAGCCAATCACAATAGCTGTAGCCATTTTAGCAACTTCATCAGTCATGATTCCTACACCTATTATAGTTATATATTCATCAACAATAGTTTCAATAGTAATAGTTGATTTTATAGATACAGTTACTTCATTAGTTATAAACACTCTCATAGCACCATTATCTTATACTACTACAATTGATGAGACTCCCATATCACAATTACCCCTTGTGGTAAATTTTGAGTTACCATATGTACATGATGTTGATACAGATTCCTAAATTCTTTTAGATGATGATATGAAACCCACACTCATAGATGATTATTTGTGTAGATTGATATTTACACTAGTAGGCCTAGGAGAGTACCAAGATGACTCTATAACTCTCATTGCACATTCTACATCACTCTTAGCATCTCATACTACACTCTCAGGATATATTCCACATTAGAAACCATAAATAAATCACTTGGCACATATAGTTCACATGGTTACCTCTATGGATATAGGTCCAAGCATTTAGATTCAAGTAGGTAACACACAACATCAACCATAAATTATGTTATAATTATTACTTGATCATGGATTAATCACTTTACCTATAGTGTGACATAGATCTATTATCAAATTATCATAGTAGGTTGGTCACCCATTTTATATTTTTCATAGGATCATATGTCATGATACAAAATCATGTACAAATTTATAGAAGAGACTAGATAAACTACAAGATTAGGGTATTATCTAGATTATAACACAACTAGAACTAGCTTCTTGAGTTATACCAAAGCAATCTAATACCATAAATAAATTTCCAAAAGAAGAATCAACATCTCTACCACTAGAGCAACCTTTAGTTCACCTTTTATAGGATGACACCATGTACACAACATTTACACCATATGATTATTATCTATAGGTAATTGATGATGGTTGTAATCCTTTCCTCCATCTCCCTCCCCAATGAACTCCATCCTTGGACCCTTTACCCCTTCCAGCCTATCCTTTTATTCATATGCTTGTATATAATCTCATTATGATTACTTGTACATAATTTTCTCAATAATACCTATGCATAGTTTCTTATGCTTGCTTGTACATAGATTTAAACATTTTAAAAAATATATAAAAACATTCAAATATGTCAAAAACACCAATTTTTTTATTGTATGCATCATCTATGATTTACATTGCTACTACTAAGCTAGGAATTATATTTACTATTTCATGCTATTGTATGTCAATTTATCTACATTACCATGCTTCACTTGATCTTTTTTGAGTGTGTGCAGTGACATCTAGCTACTTGATTACTTCACTCTACCCATTAAGGGGGCATCCTACTTCTACATTCAAGACACACATTGATATACATACCCACTTGGGGCATCTTCTACATGAATACACCATCTAGGTTATTCCATTCCTATGCTCCATACTCTAAGTTATCATGTTGATATACATTATCTACTAGATTACATAGATTACTTTATTGACATATCATTAGCATATAACACTTGTGTATTTATTATCATATACCTAGCCTTCTACTAAACATGTCTTGCATACTTTCCCTCTTGCTTTGATTAGTTAGATGTGATTTTATCTTTCCAATCTTTACATGCTTTATCTTCTTGCTTAGCATAGCTTGATGTGTTTACATTACCAATTCCTTCTTATATTCTATATGTGCCTTAGGACATTTGCCAATGTCATTTTCTTTTATTCATGTGTGTACCTTAAGACATTTTCCAATGTCCTTTACCTATACTCTTCTATGTGTTTTTGGCCCTTGTGACAAATTTGCTTGCTCCACTTGTATGCGTATGTGGCTTGATCATGCATTGTATGCTTACTTTCTAGTTTGAGTGACATGTGTCCATGTCCCTTATTTGCATGGTCCCTTGAACACCCTTGTATGATTATTGATTATTACTTTGTGTGCTTGTTACTTGATTGTATTCAATTATTTTTAATGCCATAATCCAAATCATGCTTTATATTGATTTTTGGATGCCATGATAGACATCATGTTCCATTAGTCTAACTAACAACTAAAAACTAACCAGACTTTAAATTCTAGTTCATTACTTTTGCATATTCTATTATATTGCTATATCTATCTAGGCATACCCCTATTAATCTAATAATCTCTCAATTCAAACCATGTCATAGCTTAAGATATCTTCTTAATTATCATTGCTATATCATGTATATTTATAGCTTAACACACTTTTAGGGCTTCTTATTTTGAGGGTAGTCATTATAGGGTAACTATTCCTAACCTCAAAAGAGGGGGAAACAAACAAGGGTTTCGCTACAAAGATCAGAGCTCCTATCAATCAAAACATACAATTTCAAAACACCTAAAAAAATAACTAGACATCAAACTAATTAGATCAGACCAAGCAAACAATCAAAAATCTAGAATTATCATCAGATTTGGCCCAAGACAATAGTCTTGAAACTAGACTATAATGTTTGTGGTGCTACTATCTATTTCCAGTGCTCTTATCTAAATAATATTAAAACTAGATTTTTTAGAAATAGATAGAAAGGTAAGTTTAGTTGCAGTTTTGTCATCTATAGTTTAGACTAAAATCAATAGTTTCAATATAGTTTTACTTAGAGAATCCATATATAGGGAGCATCATGCATAATATGAGGGTTCTCACTTCTATTTTTAGATAGGGTAGTTGGTACAACTTCCATATTAGAATCCATGTTTTAGACATTAGTGATTGGGGGTAATGTACTCATCACATTTGTTTTCTTTCTTTCTAAGTTTATCATTACCCAGACATTCTTAGTAGTTGGATGCCTTAATCCATCTATAGGTGGTTGGCATCATTTTGGTTTGGATTCATACAATCTTGACTTCTGAGTTCTTGAGTGGCTTCCACATAAGCTAGATTCTTAGTTTTAGAGTGGATTTCATATAAACCTAATCTCCATCTTTTAGAAGGGACAAGAGTAGCCTAGTTTATAGCATACATTCAAATATCCATGCCAACATTGTTAGATCATATTACAATCATGGGCTTCAAGAGCCATCTCATATGACACACATTCCATACTGATATCAGTTTATAGATTCACTTCATGGGGAAATGATGGAGCCAAAGGACTATCTAGCCTCTGTATTTTTGAGACACCTACTTAGAGGGATTGGACACATAGTCCAAACATCAATCAACACACACAAGATCATCTAGCTTCACTTAGTAGGTGATGATGGAGCCAAAGTGCTAGCCTTTACATTTTTGAGCCACTTCTAGGGAATTGAGCACTCAACTCCATTCATTATATTACTCTTGGTATAGTACCTTCCAACATTACTCAGCATAATCTACCATCACTCAGTAACATAATAGGTTTTGTATTGGTTCACATATCTAATAAAGTGTACTCATTCCTTTCTCTTACCCAACTTTGTACATTATTATTTTAGATATAACATATATAGTAAGAATTGATCTACTTTTTTTTTTCACTTATAGATTTACAATTCATAGCATGATCTCTTTATGCACATCCAACATCACACAACTTCTTGGGCTTCACCCTTGTAGGTAATTTTAGGTACACTTTCTATTTTTCCTTTATCATAGTATTTTGCTTTTTTGCATCACTAAAATAAAGGTAGGGGGAAAATCTAGTCATATAAAATGCAAAAATTGGTAACTTAAGCATGGATAATGACACCTGACCCATAGGTCCCTCTTGCTTGCTCTCATGACCCTCATAGGGTTTTTTTCACTAATTCCCAGTCATTTATACCCTTTTAGACTTGACCCTAACTAATACAACACCCTCTTTTCATGACCAATCCATCCCCCCAAGTCCTGTCTACCTAGGACAATAACACCCAACTAGGATAAGAGTGATGATGTCACTATTTTCTACTTTTGGCATTATTGTCTAAGATCATTTTTGGTCCCAATGGTGAATTTATTCTAGTTCCCCATCCTTTTCTTTATCAGTGCTAACATGAGAAAATTTAATCCATGACTAATAGATCCTTATAAAATCCCATTCAAAGATCATTTATAAAGGGTTAGAAAATATCTCTCAAACAAGAAAGAATATAAACAAGACCACTCAACCAATATTCTTTATTCTATTATACAACTAGCCTATACACTTTCAAGCCAATTCAAGTCCTTACACCAGCCCCTAGTCATCTCAAACACACCTAATTTTTGCATTTGTTTTCATTCACTATTGCACCAAGCACTTTTAAAAGAAGAACTACATATGGCTTGATCCCTCCTTAGAGTATTGGTATGTAGGTAGTATGCCCACACATGGGGTGTGAAGCATGTCTAGTGCATCTTACACACACTAACCCCTTTTTCTTATTTTACAAATTTTCTATTAAAGTGCATAGAATACATATACATAGAAAATAAACTCTAAAAGGAGTTATATCAACAATTAAGCTCTAAAATATGGTACATAGGCTCACACTAACCAACAAAACAAAACCCAGAAAGCTTAGATCCTCAGGATAATAGCATTGGAAAAGGACTACAATGCCAATTCCACTCCTATCCACTTTCGATGCTCCTATCTAATCAAAAAATGAAAGCCATAATCTTATTTGTGATAGTGTCTCAGGCCTGTACACAAATTTCTAGGCCTTATCTCAGTTAGATCAACATAGAATAAGATAAGTTTAATTTTCTCTCTCTCATTACTATTTTTAGAAAATCTATAATTACAAATAAATCTCACAAATCAATAGCTTTAACTTGGAAAATTATTTACTGATTTTCTCTTACTTAGACCCTTTTATTATTTAATAATTAAACACTAATTTCCCCAAAAATAATAAAACATAGTGCAATTTGATACCTTAAAATGAATAATACTTTCTTTTTTGTAGATTGATGTCAGTGTTGACGGGTCCCTATCCCAGAAAACATATTTTTCAAAAGAATCCCATTGATCTAGCTTAATAATAGACATTGTTAAGGCATTTAACCTTTCCAAACTAACACAATTCTAGAATATTTCTAAAAATAACTACAACTATTATATAAAATGGATAACAAAACCAAAAAATGGTTACACAAATCATATTCTTACCTAACTACAAATTTATAGAACAAACACTAGAAATTAATCTAGAATGATTAATTTTACCACCTTACCATCACTAATCATCAATTCTCCAAAAGCTAACATCTTGGCTTTCTTATTATAAATAAAAACATGCACCTCTCAGTATTAACTTCTAAAACTAAGCCAACCAACACCATCTCCTAACCGGTTTGAGAGCTCGCTACCTCCTTTGATTTCATAAAATTCAACCTCCTCTTATTTCTCCCTTGTTATTATAAAATCTTACCTTTACCTTTCCACCAAGGTAGTTCCTTGGAAAGACCCCTCATAACTCCTTTTTCTAGCCATTTTATAGCTTGTACTCATTTTGGCTTCCACCTCTAAGCATGCCATTCTTCCATATAAAAAATAGGAAACAAAATATTCTTAATCTTAGTCATCACAATAAATTTATTCTCATATTTATTTTGCTATCTTGAGCACACCTCATCTATTTTTTGTGTAAAATTAACTAGATCAAAAAATTTGGCTTTTAATAGTCAAAAAAAGGATAGTGGAATGAAACCCAAATTATATTTAGCTAAAAAGGGTATAGTTGAGAAAGGACCCAAAGGAAGAGAGTCAATGTATGTTATGAGACCCACTCTATGCTCTAACCATATGAAGAAGTCCACCAGCATTTTGATTTGCTTTCTATCCATCATTACCATGTAAAGGTTACTGCCAAATAATGAAGCCAGGTCTGAATTAACATGCACCTACATGCTCACCACCAAAAACTCCACCCATAAAACATTCTCAATAGCCTTTATAACTTCTAACATAGGTATCTAAAAAAATTAAATAGATGCATTTTGGAAATACTACTTGAGAAGCCCATCTCACAAGATTTTGCTCCATCAAATATAAATGGCCAACCTATTGATTCCATGTAGTTCAAATTCATGTTTGATAGTGAAATGCAACCACTGACCTAGGCCCAAAATCCACCTTTAACAATCATTTCAAAGAAATCCATATCCCTAGAAATAGACACAAAAAATCCATCATGATTGATTAAATTGCACACTTACCTTCAATAAAAGCATTTAAGATACATTCAACACCTTGCCACCAACTAATTCATTAGAAAATAAACTACAACCACTTCCACACATGATTAAAGCCCATGAAAATTTTTAAACCTTACCATTGTAAGATTTTAAGTGTAACACCTTTCTCTTTTTATTAAATTTAAAATTACAAATCAATCTAATCTAGTCCAATGTAATTTTCCCATGCTTCTCTAACATTATCAACTCACTCAATCATTGGTTGATCAATACCCATATTAGCTAAAAAATCTATCACTTTATTGCTTTAACAAAAGTAATGGGAATATTTATATTCCTCAAACTAATCAAGTTTAAGACAAATTATTGCCAATATATTCTCTAGTTTCCATGATCTAGCCCTCTGAAATCTCAAAGCCTAGATGATTACTTATGAATCCCCTTCAATCTCTAGAATATAGATCCCACATTCCAAAGATAACTCGATACCTATTTACAGTGCCTAAGCCTCTACCTCATTATTCATTCCATCAAGCAACTTTAAAGACATTAATCTTATTAGTGAACCATTATAGTCCTTAGTCACATAACCAGCCCCAAAAGCTTCTGGATTTCTTTTACACGCTCCATCAAAGTTTAGTTTAAACCATATTGGTTACCACATTTAATCCTTTCTATTTCTCTTATTCTTCTTATCTAAAATTAACCCTTTAATAATTTTTTTTTTGGGTGCTGACATTTTTATACCTAAAATGTCCAAACCACTAGTGAATAGTATCCCTAGCCATAGATTGTGACTTGCCTTATCGCATTGAACATAGGTTCAAAGCCACTTGCCGATCCCCATTGCATTGAACATTGAGCTGATTAGCCTGTTACATGTGGATAATTTTCATGAATGTGTACATACCTTACCCCATGATATATTAGAACCTATGACCTCCCTTTTGGGAGCATATGTTCTTCACCATTAGGCCAAATCAGGTGCACATGAATAGTACTTTCTTATTAGAGAGTTGTTTTATCAAATTAGAAGGTGTTTTAATTAGAATATAACCTTTGTATATATAGAAACCATTTGAATTTGAATTATAACCTAGGAAAATTAAAAACTACAACCATAGGATGGGTATAATGGAGATAATAAAATTGTCACACAATGAAATATATATATATATATATATATATATATATATATATATATATATATATATATATAAGTATTTAAAATATAATCCTTGACAATTGTGTCAAAGCTAGGCATTAATGTTGATACAAGTGTCTAGGATGGACATAAGTGTTCAAGGGATAAGACATTCATAAAATAATCAAAATAGGTAGATATACCTAGAATACATTGGGTAAAGATAAACATACATATAACATAGGCCCAAAGGGTAGGGAAAATATTCAAAACAAGGTGTAACCGAAGAGGTCCATAAAAGACCACATCACTAGATGTCTAATTCTTAGTAAAAAGGTATATACATAAAATAAGACTATATATATATATATATATATATAATTTTACCAAAATGGGTGTATAAATTCATCACCTTTAATTTATTAATTAAAAAAAAATAGAATTACTAGTTTAAAGGAAAATAAAATGCATATCATGGTGTGGATAACAAACCTTATCTTTGCTCAAGTTGTTCCTTTAATATTTAATCATTTGAACATTAGATACAACCAAGGATATTCTCAAAAATTAAATTAAAATATATAATATGTATGTAATTAGTACTAAAAATTATCATAAATAAAGAGGATTGATAGATTCCACCTATGTACATGTCATGTAATAACTGTGTTTGGAGTGCTGGAAACTAGAGAAGTAGACATGGGATTTATAACCTCCCATATCTTCTAGCTAGGAATATGAATGAGAATACAAGTGTAAATTATGTTTAACCATGGTGGTTATGTACCTATATTATGGATATTTTAGAGGTGATCATGCCCCCAACCTAGAATAGGAAGAGTGGTGTTTCAACCATCAAGAGTATTATTTCTTGATGAGCATAACTCAAGTACAAAAGATATGTATATGTATAGATCACTATATGGTGAGTGATTTATCAATTTCACCCAAAATATTTGATGAGATTATATGATTTAATACCTACAATCACACTGAAAGGAAGAACTAAGCATTGTAGATGGGTAAGGTTCAATATAGTTTGTGGATGCTTGATCATGGTTTCCATATGTCAAGGTATCAGTCCATAAAATGTTTGTGTTATGGTGACAATCCTTAAAAGCATTTTGGAATTTTGAAATTAATTTGGATTTTGAAATATTTGGCACATGTTGCATAGCATATTCACCTCGAATATGTCTCATGATAAAACTATGTATAATAAATGGTACCAATGTATAAGATTTTTGCCACACTATGAATCTGAATCATACACCATGTATTTTTGCCAAATTTTAAACTATATAAGTGTGTATAACATGATTCCTAATCATGCACCAACTATATATGAAAAACTATGAAAAAATGATATAAGTGACAATATGGAGGACATGTTTCTAAAACATTCCCCCACTATAAACTAGAAATGCTGAATATTGAATAGGTGTGGAGAACATGCTTCCAAACCATGCCCCCCACTGAATGTGTGAACTGATATAAGTAAAAAATATTGAATAAATGTGGAAAATATTATTCCCAAGCATTCTCCCACTAAATCTGAAAAAATATATAAGTACCACATACATAATGAATGTGGAGAACATGCTTCGAGAGCATGCCCTTATATTATGAGAATTGTGCCAAGTGTGCTTCGATTGTGTAGAACATGTTATAAACATGCCCTACTGAGATGCCTCATTTTAGAATGAGATAATGTAGTTACTATTAGTATTCTCTTCAAAAAAGGAATAATAAATAATTTTCTTGATAATATTTGACTTGGTAATATTTTGATAGTGATGTTGCCAAGTATTTGTAAAAATATTTTTGGTAGCATTTGGAATGTAATAGTAAATCTGTGTAGCAAAATTTTTAGTGATTTTTGATAGCTATTTAAAATTTTGAAATTTTTCATAATATATAATGTCTCATTTTTTATATCCCAATATAACTTATGATTTAGAATTTGGATAATCAGGGCTCAAGATATGGTTATTTGAAGTTATGCCAAAGTGGTATATTAAGTGGGTTGTAATAGAAGTTTGAAATCATTTGAATTTTGAAATTTTTTTAATTTTGATATTTGAGTTTAGAGAATAATAATAACATGAAAAATATCTCCTCACTTGATGTGATTTGATGTGCTCTAAGGTGCCTTAGTTGACCAAGATTTTTACAAGCTAGTAACTTTATGATAATTTATTCATAATTTTATTTTTTTGAAAATTTACATTTTGAGTTTATTTTAAGTATTTTTCATAGGAGGTTATACATTTTATTCAACATTTTGTATGATTTCATCGAGATGGGGATGCAACTACCCAATTCTAGATTATAACATCTAATGTTTTTGTCCATCATAGGTGCTAGCATTTGATGCTTTTGTACTATGTAGATGCTAGCATCCAACACTAATGTATTTGTATTTTGTGTTCAATTTATTGATAATTATGGATTTTAAAAACAAAATATAATCATTAATGAATTTTTATTTTTGTTTTCTTCATTGTATAATTATTTTCATATTCAAGAGTTTTAGCATAATCGACATTAGCGGAGTTATGTCTAGATGGAGTTAACTGGGCAATTATTGATCAGACATGATTGTGGCATGTGGCCAATATAGGATATATTCTATATGATATCCACCTCCTCATATCCATAAAAGAGATGTGGAATAAAAGTACATGTACATTCTAAATTCCTACTAGTGAGATGACCATCACCTTAGATGATGCATATCAGTTTTTTTGGCTACTGATTAGGGGGGATAGAGTTCAAGTTTTTGGTGATGGTATCCATGACTATATTCGATAGGCCCATCTATATTTTAATAGTCATATGTATCCTAAGGTATATGTTAGTAGTATGGTTCAATTTGATGATATTTTTAGAGGTGATGCTACACAACTATGAAAGTTTATTTATATTATTAGCATCATTTTAGATGTGGAGGGTGGGACTATTGGTATTTATTATTAGATGTATAAGATAATACATCAAACTAAACTAGATAGGATTAGGTATTCATGGGGTTGTATTGTACTAATCCACTTATACATGGATCTTGATAGGTTTACACTAGAGAGTCATGATGGAGGTATTGAAGCAATGACTCTATTTTATGTCTAGGATTATGAACATATCACAATAATACAACTAGTTAGTGGTCCCTTCCCTAGATGGGCTCACCCATAGTTTTTTTTAGAGTGGTAGGTATTTTCTTTGGTATAATTCATACCACATTAGATTAACATAATACCTTGGAAAGGATAATTCTAAATCATATTGTGTGGCATCCTTACAATAATTTTGTTGGGTGGCTTAAGGATGGCCATGAGTTATAGAGGGTACATATCAATATGTGGTTGATTGATTAGTTTATTGGTGTGTGATTTATTTCAGTATGATTAATTTTATTATAGTTTGGGATTGAGTATGGATTTCCATTAGCATTGTATTCAAGACATTTCACAATATAGAGTGGCCATAATCTACATGATAGGCCAATGCATACTATTTTATATTTAGCCCCATGCCTAGGTGATGAGTGAGATCTCACAATTCTAGTAGTAGGAGATGATGTGGGGTGTAATGATGGGTATGTATAGTGGTGGGATAAATACCAATGTCATTTATTGTTTCCTATTTTATTTGTGTCTCTAGGTGTCATTCTTAGAGCATAAGGTGGTGGTGAAGGAGAGAAAGGTGATGAGGTAGGAGATGGTGCTCCTACAGGACCAACACTACTAGAAGAGGCTATCATTAGAGCCAAATGTGAGTACCATAGTTTTAAGTTTGGCATTTGATTTGGTTATAAATTTATGTGGTGTTTATATATGTCACTAACTAGTGTATTATCTCAAATGTGTGTAAGTAACCAAGAGTGGTTGACCATGGTGGATCGAGTGATTTAGTCCCTTGTAGTTTTTCTATGGACATGGCTAGAAAAAAAATTATATAGAGAGTTTTTAACATTATCAATACACATGAACCATTGTTTTTTCCTATTGCAATAATTTTGGTAGCATACCATATTATAACCACAAATCACAAAGAGTTACATGTGGATATGGATAGGTAGTACATCCCATAATCGATTTCCACTAAGATTATGCAAAAAATAATTGAGTGATATGATTATTTTAGATAAGAGCATGAGAAGACAATGTGATGACTAGGTTTTTCTGAGGAGAGAGTATGTGTGCTATCATGTGAATGGGGCCCACCATTTAATCCTAGTGCATCTACCTCTAGAGGTGTTGGATGTGTAGATGTTGATAGTGATGAGGAGTATACCTTGGGGGATATGCACCTGACTTATGATTGATATGATTGTTTTTAAAAACATTATATTATCTTATATATATATATATATATATATATATATATATATATAACATTGTTCCCATGAATTTTATTTGCTATCAAATAAATTTTAACCTTCTCTATTGGTCATTATATAATTTATTTAATTGCATTTTATTTTCATGGTGTATGTTGTGTATTTTTTTAAGTGCATGTATTTTTGGTATGTATTTATTATTTTTAGTAATAAATAAATCATCATATGCAATAGAACCTAGATAGATATAAGAAAGCTTGACTGTAATGATCATATGTAAATGGTATTATGGATTATGCTTATGTAATAATATTTGAAGTATATGTATAAATATCTTATGAATTTGTATGTATCTATTTAGGTAACCATATATAGTGTGTAATTTTACCCCCTCTCTATACCTTTGTATGAAGGGCCTAATCAACCAATGGTTTCTTGGTAGGATCAATGTGGGAGAGATTAGTTTTGGGAGAGAGTATCATAAGAGAAATACTTCTACTATAATTCATTCTCTGTGAAGGTTAGTGGACCATGTGTTCTGTATAGGGATCAACATGGCACTTCTCATCCTCCCTAAGTAAGCTCATAGGATAAATATGTGAAACATGTCAAGATATATCTTTTCAATATGTAATGATTCTATGGTTGACTATGTAAGATTTTGCTTGAGATAAAAACACTCATTATCTCAATGATAATTAATACCATGATAAGTTAAAAAGTGTTGTCCTTTTACCTTATCAAATTTATGAGGTGGGTAATGTGAATTATGAGGGAGTCTAATCATTCATTTGTCCAATAAAGTTCATAATATGTCATGTGGCCTATTCTAGTACCAATCAAACTAAAGAAGCTTCATTTTTGTGGTGGTATTTTGTCTAACTATGGGAGGTACTCTAAAAATATATTCCTTTCATTTATTCAATACCTTTATTATTTGATTTGTGACATATGGGGTTGATTTTTAGAAATATTTTGAAGTGGTTCAGGGTTTTTTGTAACTTTTTTATGTACTTTGGGGATAATATTTTTATCATGTTTTGGTTTAAATGGATAAATATGCAACTTAATTTATGTATTTTTTAGTGCATAAGAATATTTGTGCACATATCAATATAAGATCTTGAATGAAGCAAAGGGATTAGGTAATTATATTTATCTTAGTAGAGAAAGAATACCTCTTCTAAATATAAATTGGACCTCTAAATCTAAGGGTGTGTAATGTAAGGAATATAAAACATCTTTAAATAAAATTATATAATCTTGTATAGGATCATTTTGTGTTTGTGTCAACATTTTAAGATGATCTAATGCTAATTTTGATAGGGTATAAAAATGAAAATGTGATATAAATACATATTCAAGTTGTTTAAAATTTGATAATTAACCATTTGGCAAAGTATAAAACCAATCAAGTGCATCTTTGGTTAAATTATGATAAAAGGCTTTTAAGATAAATTTTCTATTTTAGGCCCAATGTTCAAAGGAGTGTGTATATTTTTGTAAATTAATAGCATGATCTCCTTAACCATCAAAGAAGGAGAAATTAGGCATTATAAAGTTTGAGGGATAAGGATGCTCAAACACATCTTGAGCAAGAGATTACACTAATAATGTGTTTTACTCAAGAATAAATTCATGAGAAGAAACTTGAAGCTTAAAAGTATTGACTTGTTGTAAATATATGATGGTAGTCATTATAGATAACATTTCATAAGAATAAGTTGAGACTTTTCTTAGTGATTTTAATCTACCGTTTCTATATAACATAAGAATGATTGACTCTTTATTACTTTATAATATAGGATCCTTGCATGATTTTTCAATGTTCGGTAAAGTAACACCCATGTCTACAGATGTAGGTATATCTTGTGGAATAACACAAAGTTTAATATTATTATCATTGTAAGGTTATGCATTGCTTGGAACATCATGACATATTATAGGAGTAAGAGGTATAATTTAATTTTATGCACACTCCCTTTTTGATAAGAAAATGCAAAGGAGCAAATACAATAAACATTTACTATGTCATGTACCACATTAAGAGATGCAAAGATGTCATTTTCACTTTGATTTGGAGTGTCAAATCCTCTATAAGGAGGAGTAAGTAATGTAATATCACTTTATAATTTAGGTGCATCATTGCTATGTAAAAAAGGAATATTGACATTGTTGTATTCAACACCCACCACCTTAGATTTTATTTGAAAAAGAGGGGACCCCCTTTGTTTTTAGAAGGTTTTTTTATTATTTGGGATATGCATGCATGTTTGGATAGTTTTATTATATGTTTAAATTATATGTTTTTAACATTAAATCACTTTGGGTACACCTATTTTATTTTGCAACCCATTTCCATTGGAAAGACTTATTAAAACCAATCTATTAATGTAAATTTTAGAAGTTTGCTATGTATAACAAGTATTCAAGTTTACTTATTCAGGCTTACTTATTTGGCATTATAGACATTTTAAGGTTTTCAACATCTTGGTCATTGTGAACATTTTGGTCTTTGACACTCTGGTTTTTAGGAACTTTTGGTTAGGAACTTTTTATAGCAATTATTCTAGTCAACAACTTTCAATCGGTAACTTTCCTTTAGATTATTTTATTCAAAACCTCTTATGTGACTACTTTATTTCAAAAACTTAGGTCTTCAAGAAGATTTTAGTCTTTAGGAACTTTCTCTTTATCAGCCTTCATTCAATAGCTTTTCAGTTAGAACATTAACTTTAAGGAACTTTCATCAACAAATCCTCTCAAATGACAATTTGATATTTAGGGAAAAGTGTTTGGTGCATTATATTTTGGAAGAAGTTTCAAAAATCTCTCCAGATAACATTTTGGTCTTTCAATTAATTTTTTCAAGATCTTGGGCTTGCAAAATCAAATGCTTCAACCCAAACACAATATATGACTCTTGACTAAATCCTATATTAACAAGTGTCAAAAGGAGTAACATTTTGGCATCCTTGTAATACTAAGAATCTTACATGGCATGCTCACTAGGCCTAGGTCAATAAGTTATAATTTGAATAAGGTGACAAGATCATATATGTTGGTGATTAATGGTACATGAAATAAACATCAATTATATAAAGCTATAACATTGAGCCACTAACTAAGCTTGCATATATTTATTTCCATCAAACTTGAGTGTATATTATTTTATACAATTTCAAATCCCTATCTACATTAAAAAAAGATAAAATTTATGTAAAAAAGTGCCAATCCACCATAAACAAGAGCTTGGATCTTACCAACAATTAGAAACAACAATGACATCTTCATCTATATCTTACTATGGATCCCAAGCTCTATCTAAGTTCTCCATAAAGGATTCAATAGATCACCTAGATATAATTTTTGATGCAACAATGTTTAAGGGCCTCTATGCCAATTACTTGGCTCTATGGGAGGTCATAGAGAATGTTGACCTATTCACTTATGAGGAAGACATATCCATAGAATAAAAACAAGTTGAAGATAGTATACTAATCTTCAAATTCTAATCACTCTACTATATAGTTTCTAAGCAAGAAGTCATGCCATGCATTAACTTATTGAGAGACTTATTATTAGAAGAGAGGATTGTAGATTATGGTATCCTAGATTATGTCAATAATAAGATCATTATCACATACACATCAAGAGATACATACATTAGGTATTTATGTTTATCCATTCTAGATGCTACCTTTGATTTTCATAGTGTTGTTGATTACAATAAGAAAAATAATGTAGAACAAGTAGTAAGGAAATGGCTTCTCTTGGTAGATAAATTTACAATCAAGGAAACCACCAAGAACCCTATGCCCATTACTAGGTTTTAGATGGGAATTTGCATTAGAATGGCATTGCTCAGCCATTTTTTTGTCCACTTGAGCATCCACTTCCTTTAATTTGGAGTGGGTACTACTTCACAATATATTGATCACCTTAGAGAGCACCTATGCATTGGGGTAAATTACAAGTGCTCACTTATATGAACATATATTATATAAAGATAAGAGGTCCCAAGATGGCATATTTTATATGATGTTATATATTTTGGATGAAGTCATGGGGACTATTTATAGATGTTGAGGTATGTTACCATTGGTGTGTTTGTTGAATTAAGGTTGTAATTTATGTCAAAGGTAGTCAAATCTCATTGATCTCTTAGAGGTGATCATGTGAATTTTCATGGTAAGTATTCATGATGGCTCAAGCATGGTCTAGTAGATTCTTGAGTTTTGTATGAGGTAATGGCTCTATGTTGTGGTATGAAAAGACTTTAATAAGATGTGTGGTAGTAGTTGAAAATGGTATAAATTAGTTTTATCATGTGAATGAATATAGTATGCATCTATAGTGGGAGGAAGGTCTTCAAGGGTATAGTACCTAGTAGGCCTAGTTCCTGAGTATGGACATGACTTATAAAGGCATGATGATGGTGATATAGAGTTAGATGAGATTGAAGGTGTTAAATTTAGTGTTAGAGAATATGAAATGATTTTGGATAATGTTTCAAACATGAGTACAAGGCAAAAAAGCATTAATAAGAACTCCAAAGTTAAGTATTAAAGTTTAATCCTTGTATAAGAAAATTAGTGTGGCCAAATAAAGGGTTAAATTGAGTTTATAAGATAATAGAGAACATGTGAGAATGGAGTAAGGTTTTTTAGGTTTATTCAAAGGTGTTACAAATATTTAGTTCTTGAGCTGAAGGAAGAATCATGAAATTTGGTTTTAAGGTCTCCTATGTATGCATATTGAAGGTTTCCAAACCTGAGAAGGAACTTATGATGTTCATTGTCATGTGTGATAATTGAATGGGAAGCTTAGATATATTTGAGAGATGTAAAATTTTCCTAAGAATGATTTCTAGGCATTAGTTTGGCATTTGAGGGGAAGTATTGTATGAACAAATGTTAAGAAGGTAAACTGGTTCAAAACCCTCATATTGACCTGATGGTGAAGATATTGCTATAAATGGCCCATAATGGATTGGTAAGGAAAATTTTATGTTTTTAACTTGTATAGTAATCCTATAATAATCTCCATGTGGTAGTGGTTTATCAAGCTAGTGAGCATAACCTATATAAAAACCCTTATTTCTAAGGAATTTGATGCTATAGGCATATTTGTCCAGGTCAATGCATGAAACTGGATGGAGTTTGAATTTAAATAATTTTTATTAATATACATGGTGTTATTTTGTCAAGTTAAAACCTATTCATCAGCAATTTTGGTCACCTAAGTTGACCTATCGCTAAACCAGTAAAGAATGAAAATAGTGAGAAAAATTGATCAAAGTGAGAAAGCATTTAGGGATTGGTTGCAGATGATTAATAGTTGTTTAAATTATTTGGGGTATTTTTTAAATATATATACCTAATTTTACCTTTTTTTATAATTTTTTTATGATAACACTCATATACAAGAAATAAGGCTCTCTCAAAGTGACCTATCTGTGTGAGTGAAGACAATGAAAGAATGAGGTTGAAAGAGTGATATGTTTGTTCTATATTTGAAATTTGGACTCTATGATTTTTTGATTGGATTTTTTATTATGGTTTTTAATTATTAATTTGATTCATTGGAATCTCATATAATTTTTTCTATAGTTGTTATAATTCATGATCACCATGACTGGTTCTTAAGACAAAATGATTGTTCTAGGTCTACAATGTGAAATGAAGAAGTGTGAGACCACATGAAAAAAATCATTTCATAAAATTCACTTTAAAATTTGTCTTTATACCTAAATTAATTATTCATTATTTATATAATATGTATATACAACTTTAAGGTGTTGATATATGATATCCAAAATGGCTTGTATGGTTATGTTAAGATAGTGAGAGAGAGGCTTGACAAATTGGTCTATAAGACCAATAGTTGTCACTAGAGATTGATATATATCCATTTTTTAATGATATATAAGACTCATATAAACTATTCAAATAAATTAAAATTAATATAAGTTCCATTTAAAGTGCTAAAACCAATGTTCTTCAAGACTATGTTTTTAGGGTGTCTGACATTTTTCTATGTATTGATAAGAAATATGTTTATGAGATATTTTGCCCAATATATAAGAGTAAAAATAATTGGATGGTGTTTTATATATTAAATATTATATAATTAATTATTTTTTATTGTTTTAAATTTCATAAGTAGTTATTAATAATCAAATATTTTTTATTGTATTTTGGTAGTGTTTGATCATTTTGACTGGTCATGTTGCAAGAGCGGGTTTGAGGCCTTTTAGCCTTTTTTGTAAAATCCAATAAACATGGTGATATTTTTTTGGTAATGGAGTATATATTAATATGTTTTTAAAGTATAATTTTTGGAAATTTTGATTGTATACCTATTTTTTTAAGATAAACTTTTAGATAGTGAGAAGGCTTAATGGCAACCAGGCCTAATAACGTGGTTAAAATGATGAGTTGGACTTAACAGGTGGCAAGGAGATATGTGAATAATGTAATGGATATATTTGAGCCATATTTTATTTTTTCCAAGTGTTTATATAGAATCAATATGGTCTAAGAGGTCAAAAGTGTAACTTGTGCTTAAGACAGACCTAATTGTATTAGGTCTCCTTTAGGCCTGATGGAGGTTTTGGCCCTTAAGGGGTATGAATAAAATTTGGAGTGGTTGTATAAATAATGTATCTTGTTTTTGGATATAATAAAATGGTAATAAAATTGTGTAAATATGTTTTAATAAACAATATGGGTAAGAGCAAGTGAGTGGTATAAAATCAAGGCCAATTGGCCTATTTGAACTAGTTAGTGAGTTGAATATTGAAGCAAAGAAAAGAGCTCATTTAAAGAGAATAAATAGTTAATTTAAGACAATAATAATAATAACAACAACAACAACAACAATAATAATAATAATAATAATAATAATAATAATAATAATAATATATAAACCATTTTTAAAATACAACAAATATTTTTCAGGTGGATGATAAGGTCATTTGACCTAATGAGCCTAGAAGAGGCATATTGAGAGAGTAAGCCTAAAAGGCTATTTAAGAGGGGTAAAAGACTAAGGAGATCTGAATGAGTTGATGGATTTTGAGATAAAATAAATATATATTATATGAGTTTTCCAAGTTTATTAAAATCTATTTATTTTTAAGATATATAAGAGAGATAAATGAAGAAGAGGTCACCATTAGTTGAGAGAGCAACAAGGTGTCTTGAGGTGACTAAGATTGTCTTGGCTAGGTTTGTGCTTGGTTAAGAGGGGATTTATATTTTTATTTCAGGTTGGATATTGAATAAGTGTGTTTTAATTGGATAGGTTTTTTCCAAGTCACTTAGTGCATTTGAACCTTCTTTCAAGTTGGAGCTTACTAAAGGACTAGTTGGGTTGGTGCCTAAATAGTGAGGGATTGGTTCTCCTTATGGGGTTAGTGCCTCACTAAATGTTTTTTCATTACTTATAAGATAGTATTAAAAGTGGTGTGACAATTGGTTTTATCCCCCATGAGGGTTTCCAAAATATATTTGGTTTTTATGTGTTGATATCTTACTTCATGCTTATGTGTTTACTCTTCTATGCATTATTATATCTCTATGCTAGTTTGAATGGTTAAATAATGATGAATGGAATTAAATGAAATGTTTGAAAATTTATTCACCCCCATATTAGTGGTTGTTATTACAATATTTGGTATTATATCATGTCCCTTGAAGGAGACCTAATAGCTTGAAGGTGATCTTAGAAGCACAAGATGGCTAAGTAGTTAAGAAAAGAGAATCAAGAATTGAGATCAATGGCCAAACGTCACAAAGAGAAGATTAGTATTTTTTAGACAACGATGAACTCTAATTCTAAGGGTGATGAACATGAGATGATTTTAGTAATCTTAAATAAAAATTCAAGTCAATCATCTTCAAACCAAGCTTGAGGAAATGGTTGAAACAATCAAAGAGGATAAGATGATCATCAAGGATTTCAAGGGTAAACTAAAGGATACAAAGACAAATATATGTTTAAAAGAGGAAGAATGCAAGAAGCTCAAGACAAATATAGATTCTGTGATGATTGAGCATGATAAGCTCATAGTTAAGATGAACAAGGTTGAGAAGGAAAGTATGAAAATAGATCAAGTTAAGTGATCCAACATAAATATCAACATAAATAAACCTATCAAGCAACCCAACGTAATAAGGTGTTTGAATTCACTTCATGGTAAATGTTTTGTGTGTCATAGGTTTGGTCATAGAGTGAAGGATTATAGAATGGCCTCAATAAATCAGCTATCATTGGAACATAGAAGAAGGAGAAATAAGAGCAAAGGTAAGTTCAATAGTACTAGTTTTTATAGTTGTCATAAAATTGATCACATAGATAAATTTTTTTCTATAATATATAATAAAATCCCAACTTGGATATAGAGAACAAAGGTAATCAATGCTAATATCACTAGTCAAGAGGATGTCGAAATCAAAAGAAATGATGATGAGAAAGTTGCTCAAGAGGGTTGTGTTTTAGATCATACAAAGGAGAAGAAGGAAGATTTTGAAGACAATGAGTCAAAAGAGAATTTTAAGTCAAATAAGGTTCTTGAGAAGAACATTTAATCCTATGACAAGGACTGGGGAGACCCATTATTCTAAAATCTTTGTCAGAAGGGGTATCTTTGGTAGGCTTCATAAAGTCACTCTTTAGCATGTATAATCATGTAAGGTTATAATTAAGGCTTATATCTTAAGATGTTCATTGAGAAAAAGGTATGTTTGCATATGTGTTACTTTGCTTTAGTAATTTTTGTGGTCAACAGTGAAATAATTGGTATAGATGAGTTGATGTTTTGAGATAGTCTTAGAAGAAGGTCTTGAGAGAGTAAGTATATGGTCAAAGGAGGATAATTTTACCTGATTTGAAGAATTTTGAGTCATGTAACATCTAGTGTTACCATATGTTCAAATTAGCTAAGAGCCTGTGATGAGTAGAAATATGTTGATTGGTTTGTTATGAGATATTTATGAGCCTTCATGAGGTATTAAAGGTAGAGATTATTTGTTTAGGTATTCCAAATTATTTTGGTGCTCTAAGATTAAGATGAAAATCTGGTTATGCCATTAAAATTATCATAAAGTTCTGAAAGTGATATGAAGATGAAGTGTTCTTCATGAGTGAAGACAACATGGTATTGACAAAGTTATTTAGAAGTTGACATTCTTTCTATTATGTTTAAATTTTTCAAGGTGATGAGCCTAGATAGGGTACACATGATATGAGAGAGATCATGTTTACATATTACTTATATTATGAAAAATATTAACAAAATGTCTAAAGATGTTATTTGAACAAAGTAGACTATGTAGGATATAGTGAACAAGGGAAACTAGTGAAGGTGATCTCATAAGTTGTTTGGTGAATCTAGATAGGTTTAAAATGAATATAAGAAGGGTTCCAAGATCATGAACATGAAATAAGTGTCTGAATGGAATAATAAGCTGATAAGAATGAAGAGGTAGATATGAAGAATGGTAGAGACTAGGTGTTTTTATAGACCTAGTATGACTATATGATAACCAAGAAGGTACCTTATAGTGATTTGAGTCATGATGGATTGTTATGTGTGAAGAGAAGTTAATTAATGGATTATACTTGATGAAGATTATGCTCATATGGAGAAATCATATTGTTCCTATAGGAAAAATTCTAGTAAAGTTGTATGCAAACATAGTTGAGGTGATCTATAGAAGGTGCCATGAGACGAGTCAAGGTATAATTTCTTGAGGAGTCTTTTTTGAGGAATGTGTATCTTTCATAATGTGGAACATGGAGTTATGGGGAGATAACTCAAATGGCTTGAGATGATTTAATAAAAGTATGCATAGATAAAGGGGGAGCTTTCTTTCCCAGTGAAATGATCAGGTTCAAGGATTAATGGACTATGTATAGATGAACTTTTAAGAGTGAATATGAAATTTGTGATTAATTCCAAAGGGGAGAAAATACCAAATTTTGAGAAAGACTTGATGGGGAGAACCAACTTGGAGAGGTGAAAGCAGTCTACTGTGTTAGAGTGTTTACGATCAATGACAAATGGGGAGATTGTTGAGGTATGTTCCCATTTGTGTGTTTGTGGAATTAAGGTTGTAATTGATGTAAAAGTTAGTCAAATGTCATTGATCTACCATATTTGATCATGTGAATTTACATTGTAAGTATTCATGATGGATCAAGCATGGTCTAGTAGATTCTTAAGTTTTGTATGAGGTATTGGCTCTATGTTGTGGTATGAAAATATTGTAATAAGATGTGTGGAAGTAAATGATAATGGTGTAAAGGAGTTTTATCATGTGAATGAATCTAGTATGAATATACAGTGGGAGGAAGGTCTCCAAAGGTATGGTACCTACTATTTGTTGGCCTAGATCTTGTGCATAGACATGACTTATAAAGGCATGATGATGGTGATAGAGAGTTAGATGAGATTTAAAAGGTTAAATTCAGTGGTAGATAATATGAGAGGATGTTGTAAAATTTTTCAAACATGATTGTAAGGCAAAGAATCATTAAGAACTCCAAGTTTAAGTATTAAAGTTTAATGCTTGCATAAGATACCTAGTGTGTCAAAATGAAGGGTCAATTTGAGTTTCCAAGATAATAGAGAACACATGATCATAGATTAAGTATTTTATATTATTTTCAAAGGTTTTGAAAAATCTTGAGATCTTGAGTTGAAGGAGGAGACATGAAATTTAGTTTTAAGGTCTCCTATGTATGCATATTAAAGGTTTCCAAACTTGAAAAGGAATTTATGATGTTAATTGGAATGTGTGATCATATCATGGGAATATAATATCTTTGGGAGATATGTAAAATATTCCTAAGAATGATTTCCAAGAATTAGTTTGTCATTTGAAGGGTAATACTATATGAACAAATGTTAAGAAGGTAAGCTAGTTTAAAACCCTCTCAAGACCCTCATATTGAACTGATGGTGAAGATATTGATATAAATAGACCAAATTGGATTGGTAAGGAAATTTTTATGTTTTTAAATTTTATAGGAATCCTCTAGGTATGTCCATGTGGTAGTGGTTTATCAAGGCAATGAGCATAACCTATGGAAAAACCCTTGTTTCTAAAGAATTTGATGCTACAGGCAGATTTGTCTAGGTCAATGCACGAAAGTGGATGGAATTTAAATTTAAATAATTTTTATTTATGCAAATGGTTTAAGATTTAAAATTTAAAACATCTATGAAAAATATTTTGGTCACCCAAGTTGACCTATCTCTAAACTAGTAAAGAATGAAAATAGTGTGAAAAACAAGTCAAAGTGAGAAAGCATCTAGGGATTGGTTGCAGATGATTAGGAATGGTTTAAATTATTTGGGGTATGTTTTCAAAACATATAAATCATGTTACCTTTTTTTAGAAGTGTTGATTATTCTAATATACAAGCAAGAAGGTGCTCTCAAAGTGACATATTTGTGTGAGTGAAGACAGTGAAAGAATGAGGTTGAAAGTGTGATCTATTTGTTTTTATATTTGAAATTTGACCTCTATGATATTGTGATTAGATTTGGTATTATGATGTTTAAGGATAACCTAAATTCATTGTAACATCATATAATTATTTATATAGTTTTTAGAAGTCATGATCATCATGAATAGTTTTTAAGATAGAATGACTATTCTAGGTCTGCCATGTGAAATGAAGAAGTGTGAGACCCTATGAAAAAATTCATTGCATCAAATGAACTATAAATTATAGTTTAATAACTATATTAATTATTAATTATTGATATAATATGGAGATAAAAATTTAAGGTGCTGAGATAAGAAAACTAAAATGGATTGTATGGCTATGTTAAGATAGTGAGAAAGAGGCTTGATAAATTGGTCTATAAGATCAATAGTTGTCACTAGAGATTGATATCTATCAATTTGGTAATAATATAGATTAATTATAAAAACTATTAATATAAAGTATAAGTCATGAAAGCGTAATTAAAATTGATAAATTCAATGTTCTTCAAGACTGTGTTTTTAGGGTGTTTGACAATTTTCTATGTATTGATAAGAAAGATGTTTATGAGATATTTTGCCTAATCCATAAGAGTAAAATGATAGATATGAAGTTTTATAAATGAAATAGGATATAATTCATTATTTTTTATCATTTTAAAGTGCATATTAATTTATTAAGAATCAAATATTCTTGACTATATTTTGATAGTGTTTAATCTTTTTGATTGGTCATGTTGTAAGAGTGGGTTTGAGGCCTTTTGTCCTATTTGATGATGTCTAATGAACATGGTGAGGTTTTTTATGTCATGTAATATATATTAATGTGTATTATTTATTATTGGTTTTGTCAAATTTTATTGTATACTTCTATTTTTTAAGATAGACTTTCAGATAGTGAGAAGGCCTAATGGTAACTAGGCCTAATAGTGTCGTTCAAACAATGAGTTGGAATAACAAGTGGCATGGTGATATGTGAAATGTATAAGTGGTATATTTTATGAATATTTTATGTTTTCCAAGCATATATAAATACTCAATATGGTTTAATAAGATAAGATAGTGAGAAGGCCTAATGGTAACTAGGCCTAATAGTGTCATTCAAACAATGAGTTGGAATAACAAGTGGCACGGTGCTATGTGAAATGTATAAGTGGTATATTTTAGGAATATTTTATGTTTTCCAAGCATATATAAATAATAAATATGGTTTAATAAGATAATATAGTGAGAAGGCCTAATGGTAACTAGGCCTAATAGTGTCATTCAAACAATGAGTTGGAATAACAAGTGGCACGGTGCTATGTGAAATGTATAAGTGGTATATTTTAGGAATATTTTATGTTTTCAAAGCATATATAAATACTAGATAGATCTATTTATATAAACAGATTCATTTATCCATTTCTAATAGAGATAAGATAAGAATAAGTAATATATATTACACATCTACTTATCCACCATTCCACTTGAGCAAGTTTAGGGTTTCATACTTTCTTTGGAGATATAGATATTATCTTGGGGAGAATTATTTTGTATTAATTAAAAGGTTGTGTAGCATAGAGTTGATTTATTCTTGTCATCCTTACATACCACAATAAGCTCTTGTGAAGCACCATGGCCAAAGGAGAGATTTAGGCTCGATATGTTCATCTTTAAAGGTAAGTATTCCTAGCTTTGTTCCTTCTTTGTAAGAGTAGATAGATATGAATTTTTACTTATCTTAAATGCATTAGTATTTCATATACATTGACATGAGTACATGCATTATATGCATATTTAATTTTAATGTTTATTACCCCCACTTTGTGCCACAAGATTTGGTGAGCACTAGATTAGATTTTGCTTCACTAGTTATTAGTTTAGTGAATATGAAAACATAGGATGTAGTTAGGGTTATTACATAGTTTTTGCTTGATTGGAGGATTTGAAACCCTCCATATTGATATTATTATGGTAATATATCACTTTATCAGGTTTAGTGGATCCATATTGGTTATGACCCCAAATATCTAATGTATCCCCAATCATAAGTGTAAGTAGGATTTATCTTCTCTGAACTAAGATTGACTTATAGATATGTTGCATTTCTCATTACATACATTCTGGTGAACCTGATGTGAATTTAACCCTTGAACTTTTTTTTTCATATTTTCATTTCTATCATCTTATTATTTTTCCATATTTACAATACTCTATCGAACCACTCAATATAGTTATAACTTTATGTGTGTAGTTTTAACACATAGTCATATCAAAATTACTTTGTTATATTTATGGAGGTCTTTATCAGATACAAGTTATTGTTAAGTTGTGAAGCTAAAATCTTCACTATCATGCAAATGTGGAGGTTGCTGGGCTTATCTAGTAATCAACATCAACAGTATTGCTGACATTAGTCAGGCATGGATCAGATCCGATCGACATCAGTTAGGGATCAGTCGACGTCAGTCATATGTAAAATGATAGCGACTAGCGTCAATCACCTATGTGTGCATTTTCATGCATTTCCAGAATTAGATTTGTTCTAATTTTAGGAGGACAGAGTGTTTGCATGTAAAGACTAATTTTAGTCTTGAGTCTGTGTTTCTAATTATTGTATGCCTTGGATCCTATTTAAGAGACCCATGGGGTAGTATTGTAATTAAGCAAGAAAGTAAGCAAGGTCAATTAGATCTACAAGGTGTAAGATCAAGAAGATCAGCTAAAGCAAGGGAATAACAACTTGGTTATTGAGTTGATTGTAATTGATTGAGAGAGAGAACTCTTGAGAGAGATACTTTACACCCAAGAGGTGTGGGAAGAGTGATATTTCTTCATTATATTTTGGAAGAGTTTAATAAAAGATTAGTTGTTTCTTGTATCTCATATTATTTGCTATTTCTTATTTCTAGTTACTTATTACTTTTGGTTCAATTCCATGTTTAGTTGCTTATACAAAAGTAATCAATTGTACTCCAAGTTCCTAATAGTTACTAGATCAAACAAGTCAACACAGTACTTTTATTTAGTCCCAAATAAGCATACAAGTTTGAATAGGTCAATTTTTTCATCTTATTCTCTTTTTCATCACTCAAATCAATAAACTAGGTCAAATAGGTCGATTTATTCATCTTATTCTTTTCAGCACACAAGGCTTTTTAGAACTAGGTCAAACTAACTGACTTAGTTTATAGGATTTTAAAGAAACATTTAAGGCACTTCAGCATAAAATGTACATTCTTAACCAAATTAAAACAAAACAAGGTTCTTATCTTTTCTCCTTTTGTCATTTCACTACTTTCCTTAGTTCTATTTTTTACAAGTTAGCAATCTTCAAAACTGTAACCCTACAATAAACTAAGTTGACCTAGTTGACTTAGTTTTATAGCCTATCTTCTATCTAAAAGACATAGTCAATCCATTCAACTCTGTTATGTACTATTGGCATACAATGTCAACTAAATCAACACTCTACTATTTTAAATAAGGGAATTAACAACTATTTGTTATTAATTAATTCACAGTTTCATTTTTAGTTCTTTGTATGCTTAAAATAAATCACATAATTTAAATAAATGGTTTTTCACATTACCATTTAGTTACATAATTTTGATCTTTTACGTACACTACTAAATCACATAATATCCAAAATTCATTTAAACACTTATCTTCCCATGGCCTACCTACTTGGATTTCATCACCAAGGGGAAAACCAACTTAGTTTTCTAGCCAAGTATAAATACGTGGTTAATGGTATATATTGACAAAACACCTGACACACTTATCACTATGGCATTGTGAAGTAAATGGGTAGGCCCTAATACCAAGATAGTACCATTACCAACATATATCCCTTTTAATCCAAATATCCAAAAGCCATCTATAGATTATTTTCTAGTTCCCTATTTTCAGCCAACTCTCCTATCACACTTAAATCAATACTTTTTAATAATATAATAAAATTCATGATGACCACTTAGAACATAATTTTTAGTTGATTATTTTCTCTCTGATAATTGAGTGTTGTATTGTAAAAAATTGCATTGGCCCATGCTAGTGTAAGTTTTTGTGTTGTGTTCCCCAATTGGATTACTCACATTGATCTAATTATTTGTGTGTTTTTTTTCATTTATTGCTTCACTTATATTGCAAAAATTTCCCCTATTTTTGTACACTATCCTTTTATTTGTTACATTCTCTTATAGACTATATTTTTCTTTATCAATCATACACAGTCAACCTATAAGACTATGTATCCCTCTCAACCTATTTTTTTCCTAGTCTTCAATATAGAATCAATTTGTCCAACTCTGTATCCTTCTCTACCAATCATGTTATGAACTAAGTCAATATATATGACTTTGTATCCTTACCAACTTGTTTTATCCTCTATATATAATATAGATATGACTTGTTTTAATCTATACTCTTCTCTACCTAATGGATTATAATACACAATCGACCTATTCAAATCTATATTCTTTTTTCCTCTTTGCTTTTATATCAATTAGTCTTCCTTAATATTTCTCTCTCATCATGAACTTATTGTTTGAAGACAAAACTAAGTTAAATTCAATAAAAATGATGATGTTTACCAATTCCAATAGGTTTTCCCATAAATATCTTGTGTCTCCTACCCTATATGAAAGTAATGTGCATGTAGCCACTCACACTACAAACTATGAGACCTCTCACCATTCATCTTCAATTTGTAACCCTCTTTTCTCCTTAGAAGATCAACATGAATTAGAATACACTATATAAATGATCTTCTTCATCAATAAATCTATTTAACATCAAGGACAAGATCCTTCTAATATTTACCATTTTATGATAAGTGGTCAAACTAAGGATCTACATTTACCTTCCCCCACATTCTCCCATAGATTTGGGGACACTAGATTCTTTTCATCTTAACCTCTTCCTTATATTTTGACCCTTTCTCATACTATGAACTCTTCTTATTTGATTTATTCTACCTTCATGCTAAGTATATCTATTAACATGGTACGTTATATATCTAGTGGGCCTCTTCTAAAACTTGCTCTTCTCAATTCTTCCACTAGTCCATTATTTGCTACCCATGGTAATCATGCCTCTAGTGCTAATTATTCTCATCCATCTACTAGTGCATCCTTTTTCACATAAGAAAATTATGATACTAGTGCCTCACTTACTAATAATTTCTCTCAAGATACTCATAACACACATGTTACCACTCATAGTGGTACCCAAGCCACTAATACAAATGCTTATGCTTCACATAATGCAAATAAAACCACTTAAACACATCAACTTATATTTCAAACTCTTAATTAAATGAACACTTTCCAAGATAATAATTCCAACTAAATGATGCAAATGTAGAATCATCTTATCTATCTCCAAAATCACCCTTAATAGGTTCAATGGGGAATGCATAACCAAAATGTCCCCCCACCTCCTCTTTGAGATTCCCATTGTAATCTTATCCCCCAATCTCTTATTATTAACAAAATAATCAAGCACCTTCAAAATGAACCCCTTAAACCTCAAATTTATAACATATGTATAGGTAGTATCACTCCTACCATTAGTTATAATGGGTCAACTGATCCCATTCTACACTTAAAAACATTTATAAATCTATACAAAGATTGGGTCAAGTTAAATGCTTTTACCACTACCAAGTTATTAGAAAAAAAATGTCTATGAAGATGATTTAGATTGGTATAACTAACTCAAATCTCATTCCATCACTAGTTTGGAAGATTTAGTCAATGCTCTAATCCAAGAGTTTTGAACTAGTGATCTCCCTGAAAATACCTTGGCCCATTTTATCAATTGTAAATAACTTGATACAAGATTTGTGTAAGCTTTCATTAAATGGTGTAAGACCTTATCTTACAAGTGTGAAAACAATATGGAATATGACAACCTCTTTCATCTATTCACCAAATCTCTTTATCCTAAGTTACAATATTAGGTCTAGGTTCTATCTCCATACACATTAGAAGAGGCCATTGACCAAGCTAAATGCCAAGATTTCCTCATGTGTCAATTTGAGCCATCCCAACCTAATATGGGTACTTATATTTTAATCAAAAATAAAAATCATCATGATACTAATGATGGTGTCACTGATTCTTATGATATCATTCATACTATTCAAGCTATTGTTCCCAACTTGGATTTTGAACAAGCTTCCCTTCCCAACCACATCACTAATCCTCATTTATCTTCAAAAAGTAACATCAATTTTCATAAAACTTTATCCTTAAAAATTATCTACCAAGGCCTCTTCCATGCGATCTTGATCCTACTCATCTTATGAAATCTTGGTATGATCCAAATAAATTCTATTGGTTTCATGCTAGTTGAGGTCATTGTCATGAAACTTGTAGGTAATTGTATAATTTGGATATGGATTTTATCATTGGTCCCAATTTAGAACATGATTATATCATTAACAAACATCAACAAGCCTATGACATTACCTACAAATCCCATGAAGGAAAAACTAAATCTCAAGATTTGAACCAGGCTGATACTTATTTGGCTATCTATAAAAATGCTCTTTTGAGTCACCAAGACAACAATGATAAGCCTATTCCTTTTACTAATAATTTTGATATTATTATAGAACCAACTCCTAAAGATAATGTGGTCAATATGAGTAATATGTGAAGGGTATTTGCCTTAATTGATTATCATCCCATCCACATTCCTCAATTGTCTCACACTTTTCATGTTATCCATAGACTCTTCCCTAACTCACTTAATATATTTGGGGCAAGATGAACTTATATATTTTGATGAACCAATTCCAAATCCTCTATTATATAGCACTTATTATACCATTTATACCACTCCTCCAACCTATTTACCCATCACTAATGATACTCAAACTTTTATTAACACTTATTAAAATTTATCTCAAACCAAACCTACATCAAGTACCCCATCCTCTCAAGGCAATCAATAAAATTATCCTCCAATTAAACCTCCCACATCTTATCAACATAAATTCAAATGCAATTTGTTCCCTCCTTCTGAGCACCTCTTTCAACACTATGCACCTCTTTCCAATAGTCCCCTTATGGGTTATGATGAATGGGATCCTATCATAGAACTTACTAATCTCCCATATCAAATCCCATTTCTCTAACTTATGTGGATTTCTCTATGTCATCATAATAATCTTATGTATCTCTTATTAAAAATTAACATCTCTCCTCCTCCCCTAGTAGGATGTGAAGCCACCTTATCTGGATTAGAAGATAGGATTTTACAGTAGTTCAAAGAGATGCCCATATACATTGATGAAACTATTGACACTTATCTTTCCCTTAAATTCCCCATTACTTCTATGATTCCCAATGAGACTTTGCTTCATTTAGATGATCCTACCCTTTTTATTAGTGTCTAAATTGGTGATATATAATTCAAGTGCATCTTGATTGATGAGGGTTTAGGTACTTACATTATCTCTCTTGATTTTATTAAAAACCTTACATATTCTGAATGCAATATTAATTCAACATATAATAGGTACCAAGGCTATGATCAAAGGCAACTGCCTCCCTTAGGTTATATATGGCTCCCTATCACCATTCCACCTATCACTATTTGAGTGAAGGTAATGATATTCAACTTTCCTCCATCTTATAACATTTGGATTGGTAAGACATGGAATCATTACATGAGATTAGTATCCTCTTCCACCTACCAATGTGTCAAATTTCCTCACAATGGAGTAATCTATAGGATTCAAGGTGACACTAACCATTATAATTTTATATAATTCCAAGACTATGGTGTATTCAAGATTCTAGCCTTTGAATCTATCTTGATCCTTACATTTCATTAATCTCAATGGTTTAACTTTCCTATCCATACCAAATGAGGTAAAAATGGTCACCTCAAACTCATTGGTAATATCCCACCTAACCTCTTAGATTCAAATGATGATAAGCATGATGAGATCAATCTCAAGTTTAAAACCTTAAATCTCTACCCACACCTCATTTCTCAACTTATACCCTCTATGAAACCATGTTCCAATCAACTATGTATTAACCAAGACTCGACACCCCATTCATCACACCACATTGGATGACAAGGTCATCCATACCTATGCCATTGATCTTCATACACCTGACTATGATAATGGATATGCCTTAAATGACCCATTTTTACATCTTATTCAAGCCCAAGGTGCTGAAATTATTTTTTATCATTCCTCTTTGCTTCAGTCTTTCTATATATCTTATCTCATTCCATCCTATATAATTACTAATTTTATCATATTTACTCTTATTCATAGGGTAGAGATGGTGTGCACACCTCCAATTTTTGAAGACTCATAAGAGTATGCTTATGGATCATGATATGATTGGTACCTATCACTTTTGTAGATACCAAGACCCCTATATCCAACTTGTCCCTAAGATGCTTGAGACTATACTTTAGCCTTTCATGAATCTCTCCCCCCTCAGATGAGTCACTTCTTATATCTTATCCTATTGATCCTTCGGTCAATCCTCACCTAGTCTCTCCACTAACCCCACCTTCCCTTGGTAATGGATTACTCACTTTAATATAACTTGATCCTTTGTCCACCAAATGGGATGATCAACCATATTTTGATATTTATAAAGTTATAAATCATTAGACTAGAGATTATTCTTTACACTAGCCTTATTTAGCTTTTGTTTCCACTCCCTCTCTTAGTATACCCACAAAGTCCACTAACAAGCATATCTTTTGATTCCACAACATAGATTATCATTCATCTATGCATTTTTGTAAGTTGTGACAATATATATACACCTTACATCCCACTACTACTCAACCCATAGAAAAGGATATACCTCCCCCAAAAGTATTACCTGAATATCTTTCTAAATATGAAGAGATATATTATCTCTGGTACCAATGTGGTACTCATCACACTGATCATTATTGCATCCTCTAGTAACATCTAAAGGATCACCTCATGACCATTCATGTACCTACCACCCTTCCTCCCATAGGTCACCCTTGTAAGAAGGCTCCCCTTTCTTTCCTCATGGCCCCTCCACCTGTGATCCCTTATCCACCTATAGTTTCTCCACCCATGGATCCTCATTCACCTATGGCCCATTCTCCACCTATGAACCCTTCATATATTACTAAATCCATTCCCATTCCTTCTCTTGAGCATCCCCTACATGATAATCCTCATCAACATGATCCTTTAAGCATTCCTACATTTTTAGTCAAGGAGATTTGACATGAAGTATTTTCTCAACTTTCCCTAAAAATCGATGAGACTTTGGCTATAGTCCAAGTTCAACTTCATAGAGACTTACCATATGTTATTGATAATGTGTCTAGAGAAATATACCACTATTTATGAACACAATAATGGTGTTATTTCATTTATTTATTCATTTTGGATTGGACATGTGCTCCAAATTTACATTTATCTATCTTATATCATTTTACATTATGTCAAATTCTTATTTATTTTACATGATGATTTATGTTTCACATTACATGTTGCTTATAGTATAATTTTATTCCATATATTCTATTATTCATTCTTTTTCATGATTACATACTTTTTCTCTATGTTCCTTTTCTATGGCTATGTTGTTCTATTTCATGATTGTTTGCTACCTTATCTCTATAAACACAAATTATTATTATGAATTAGTTATACAAAACTTGTTCCTTTTAGTTATTCCTTATTTACCATGTGATAAATTAGCAAACAATTCATCTCATTATAATCTCCTTTTACCAGTCCATTTTGGATCTCCCTTTATTCTCATTATTTCCTCTCACAAACTAAGAATACACATGGTTGAGACTTGAGATAACATGTTGGTTCATAGTTAAGCCTAAGTGTTTTAGTCAGTCATGTCTTTGAATACTTATCTTCCTTTAGCCAAAGCCTAAAGATCATTCATGTGTATCACTTTATCTCTCATGGTTGGTCATTCCAAGTCTGTATGGAGGAGGAATCTTAAAATCCATAAAAATTCAAAATCTAAATCATTTAACAAAAGACAATAATATAAAATACAACATTCAAATTTCTAAAAGTAAAATCACACTAAAAGACATGATTCTAAGCACATATATTTTTTCTAATCAAATCTCAAACTCAAAAGTTGATCTCATGATAGATGTGATGTCCATTGGGGTGTAGTAGGCCAATATATTGGAAAAGGATAATAAAAAAATCTTTTAGTGGTACCTACTTTCTCATGTAAGTACCCAATCTTTGCATTAGACTGATAACATTGTAAGAGGTCCTGATGAATGGGGAACACATTATCAGAAGGTAGGTCCATTTTACTATTTTTTGTTCAAACCAACCAACATGGGTTAATCTTAGTACCACACTTATTTGACTACACATCTTTGTGCATAGTGTGAAGATGTATCCTTTGTATATTGATGGTTCCTATTCACTTAGTGTGTTTTTATGTCCTTATTATGCCTCATGTTTCCTAAGGTCTTCTCATAAGATGCCTATGTGATTTGTTATTTTTAAGAATAATAGAGTTTTATTATTATTTAATAAATAAGTCTGAGTAGGATAAATTAGTAAATAATATTCCTAATTAGATCTACTGATTTATGAAATTAGATTACAATTATACCTTTTCTAAAAATAGTAGTAAGAGAGAGAAAATTAAACTTAGATTATTCTAGACTCTTTTGACTGAGATAGGGTCTAAAAATTTGTGTGTGAGACTAGGACACTATCACAAATAGGATCCTAAACTTCATTTTTTGATTAGATAAAATCACTATAATTGGACACCCTAGGCTCTAGCATGATAGTCCTTTTATGGCACTATTGTCCTAAGGATTTAAGCTTTATAGGTTTTGTTTGCCTGTTCAATGTGAGACTATGTACCAATTTTCAAGTCCTCATTGTCAATATAACTCCTTATAGAGCTAATTATTTGTGTGTTTTTATCTTCTATGCAATTTAAATAAACTTTAGAAAATAAGGAAAAAAGGGTTAGTGTGTGTAAGATGCACTAGACATGCTTCACACCCCATGTGTGGGCATGCTACCTACATACCAATACTCTTAAGAGGGATCAAGCCATATGTAGTTATCCCTTTATGAGTGTTTGGTGCAATAATGAATGAAATTCAAGAAATGCTAAAAATGAGTATGCTTGAGTTGACTAGGGACTGGTGTAAGTGCTTGAATTGGCTTGAAAGTGTATAGATTGGTTGTATATAGAGAATAGGGAAGATTACTTGAGTGGTCTTGCTTGTATTCTTGATTTCTTGAATGATATTTGCCAACCCTTTATAAATGATCTTTGAATGGGCTTATATATGGATCTATTGGTCATGGGTTAGATGAAAATGGACTAGGCTAACATAATGAACAAGAAGAATCAGAGAAAAATGGTAACCTAGGCTCAAAATATGATTAGATAAGAGCACTAAAAAGGAGACCCTATGGTACAGTGCTATAGTCCAACTTTGGCACTATTATCTTGAGTAAATGGGATTTAGGTGGATGGATTAGTCATGAAGAGAGGGTCCTATTTTAGTTGGGGTCAAGTTTAGAAGGCTAAAAATGATTGGGAATTAGTGAAAGTAAGCCTAAGAGGGTCATGAGAGCAAGCAAGAGGGACCTAAGGATTGGGTGTCATTATCCATGCTCAAATTACCATTTTTTTCATTTTATATGACTACATTCCCCCCCACTTTATTCTAGTGATCTAGCAAAGAAAAATACTAGGATAAAGGAAAATGGAAATCATACCTAAACTTACAGACAAAGGTGAAGCCTATGAATCTTGTGTGATGTTGAGCAATGTTGGATAGTACATAGAGAGAACATTGTGTAAGTGTGAATCTATGAAAGGGACATAAAGAGTAGATCAGTTCTTATTATATGCAATATAAAAGAACACATAAAGCTAAGTAAGAGAGAGGAAGAGAAAGGAATGAATACACCTCACTGGGTATGCAAACCAATATAAAACCTATTGTGATACTGAGTAAGGATGAGTAATGCTAGATGTACTAGATGATGTTGTATCAAAAGTTATATCATGAATAAAGATGAGTGCTCAATTCCCTAGAAAGTGGCTCAATTTGGCTCTATAATTACCTACTAAGTGAAGATAGATGATCATGCATGTGATAATTAGTGTTTGGAATATGTTTCTAATCCCTCTGAATAGGTGGCTCAAGAATACAAAGGCTGGCCCTTTGGCTCCATTGTTGCCTCATGAAGTGAAGCTAAGAACTGATACTAGTATGCATGAATGTG